>RQTK01000353.1:78741-87065 GCA_003991915.1 Elysia chlorotica | reverse complement strand
GATGATGATGATGATGATGATGATGATGATGATGATGATGATGATGATGATGATGATGATGATGATGATGATGATGATGATGATGATGATGATGATGATGATGATGATGATGATGATGATGATGATGATGACGATGATTATGATCATGACGATTTTCATGGTAATAATGTTGATTAGAAAGAATAGCCAAGCAAAGAGAGTAAACGTGTATGCCTTAAAGCTGAGTGGGTTCCTTTCTAGAGATGTATCTCACCTTGTGATCTATAGGTTTAGAGATCTCTACTGGGCCATCATTTTCTGGAGGGTATGAATATGTATGAGTCTCAGTATGGTTATTCATGGGCGTCTCCTGGACAGGGGCTTTCCATTTGAGGTATGGACGATAGCCTTTGAGGAATAGTGTTGTGGTTGAGGGTATGGAGGTCTTTTAGGTTATCAGACAGTTGTATAATAACATTGGTTTACGATAGAAGAAAGAGGGGGGAGAGAGTGGGAGAAAGAGAGAGAGAGGGAGAGAGAGAGAGAGAGAGAGAGAGAGAGAGACTGACTGACAGACAGACAGAGTGAGAAATGTGTGATAGAGAAAAAGAGAGAGTTGGTGAGTCAATGAATTAGATAGAGAGAGAGAGAAATGAGATTGTGAAAGAGAAAGAGAGGGGGTGAGTGAAGGGGTGAGATATATTTACCAGGAGAAAGAGCCTAAATTTATGAAACATATTGCGAGGAAGAGATTAATAGAGATAAATACCTTGGGGGTTGAACAAAAACAGAATTAGAGATAGAGAGAGAGCGAAAGAGAGGGAGAGAACGGCAAATATGGTCAGAAGGAGCCGAAAATAGGGAGAGATGTATAGAGGCATATAATTCATCCTATTTATTATGTATTTAGACACACACAACAGAAAAAAGTTTACTTGCGTAGAAACGGAAAAACCAGACATTTCGGACATTTCTGGTTCCTCCGTTGCTACGCGAGTACAGTTTTTTTTTCTTTATATATTGTTTATTTTAAATGCATTCGGCTGTTGCTTGGTTTTCTTTATATTTTTCATATTTCCCATCAACTTATAGATCTATACTGGTTTCAACTGTCAAGCAGTTTTTGCTCTTTTATTTTCCGTCAGCCTGCATCCTCTGTTTCAAAGAACGTGTTTATCATAGAAGCACCTATTTTTCTCCACAAAAAGGTTACGCTCTCCGATCTTTCTCTATTTCAAAAACCAAAAGATTGGAACAGAAATGAGTTCGATATTTACAACAAAGCTATAAGTTATAAATGTTGTCAAAGAAGGCATTAATCAGACAAACATTCAAAGTGTGTTTTTCCAACGCTCTAATAAAAACACCTTTTCATCTATTTAAACAAAAACATTCAAAATAGATAGATATAGGAGAAGGCGTACAGTAAAACAGACATACAGACGTGTCCATATATTGACTTCACATAGTTCCTATTATTCTGATGGCAAAATTTATTTTGTTATTTTCCTTATGACCAAGTCTCCACAAACTACAACAAAGTGGTTGATGTGATCAGTAACGTTGATCATATCCACAATTTATCTCTAATGATGATACTTGTTTAGCTCATTAACTGGAAATGCATTGATCCTAGATAAAATATACACATCGAATTTCATCGCTTGTCAACTTTATCAACTGCAGCCTTTATAGAGTACATTATTTTGGACTAATACTTAATAGGGTAAATATTCTCATGCTCGCATCGAGGGTCGTAAGTACAACATCGTGGTATTATACGACTCTTCGTAAACCTTCTTTATCACATAATGTTCCTACGACAAGTTGTAAGTTACCGCGACGTTGTACTTACGATTCCTAGAGTTCAATGATAAGATCTTACTGAAAAGAAAACGTTATACATGTAGTGATATTTAATCTCAGTATTGCCTAAATGATGACTATTTCATAATCAAACTTGTTACCTTTTCGTAACAGAAAATTAAATGTTACTTAGAACAATCTTTGTATCATTTCGTAATGTGTGTTTTTAGTGATTTTTTATAGGCTTGTAAATCTGTATTTAATGTTGAAAATTTATTCTAATACTGCATTAATTTTTTTTATATTTTTAGGTCAATATTTTGTTTATCAAAGATGTACTCATTTTAGATATTAGTTTGAAAGGCAAAGAGCTTGATAAATAAATGAATTATTTTTAATGTCTGTTTTTTCGAAAGTTCTTATACCAGCGCATAGATGTCATGTTGTTTGTGCCGTTGCTCTTTTTTTTTTTCGTTACTGTTTGTTTTTTATTTGGGTGGTGATTGTGTATATGTAACAATTTCAGAACGACTAAAATTAACGTTTATTAATCTTAAGCATACAATTCATAAGAATTTCTTAAAAATCCACTGCCTTGAAATGTTGTAACTGCTATTGCGTGGCTAGACTTTGAATCTTAGAACAAGATTATATCAAATATTTTAGTATTTAAACAATGCAAATTTATAGCTTAGCCTTAATTGCTTTACTGATAAAAAAAAGAGACGAATAGTCATAATGTTCAGTATATATAGCGTACCTGTGAGTGCTTTTTTCCAAGCTTGTACAAGTTCAAACTCATGCTTTTTAAAGACGTATATTGATTTGGATTTAAAGAATTAGGTAGACAAGAGTTTGAGGAAAATTGAAAAAAAATATAAACTTCAATAAAAAGGACTTAGTCCGTTGTGTTTAAATCAGATATATTAAAAAATAGTAGCTGTGGTAGTATCGTATGGCGAGCCATGTCCGTTACACTTGGTCCGTCAATCCAAGATGTAAGTCTGTCAGTGGCAGCCTGAACTGTAGCATATTCACTATACAGTTTTAAAAAAGGGCAGTGAAGGATTATATGGTGGGTTGTCTTAGGAGTTCTATAGATCTAGTACACGTGAAAGAAATAGTAACAATATAAATACATGATTGTACCTCGTTTTTGTTGAGGATTGAACAAAGGGTTCCAGGCTGTATTGTTAAGCCTTGTTCTCGAAAACAATCAGTGGCGCTCCCTCAGATCGACTACTAATTTTCTTTACGCTAGCAGGAGGAATCTGCTGGGTTTTTTTTTCTTTTTTTGTTTATTATTGTTGTTGTTTAGCGTATAGGATATATTGTGGACTGTGGAAAACCTAGGAGACGATAAACCCGGATAGAGAGAGAGAGAGAGAGAGAGAGAGAGAGAGAGAGAAAGAGAGAGATAATTCTCTCTCTCTCTTCCTCCATAGAGAAAACGGAGGTCTGACTCTTGCCACACAAAGACAGAGACGGTACACCATGACTTCACGTTTCAGCCGTCACATAATACTGACGCCAACCCAGCCAGAATTGGGCAAAATTAGATTTAAGAAAACATTGTTGACTGATCGTTTGGTTCGATTCGCGGGCGCTCTACCGCTTGAGCCAGTTCGTCCCTTCTTTCCCTTCTCCCCCTCCCTCCTGTCCAGCAAGAATAATTATGTTGGGAACTTTTTCACTGAGCATAACTTACATAAGTACACTTACGTTTTTATTGTTTTAGTAATACTAGCATTTTAATATTGCATACTATTTATAACTACATGTAAAGTTCTTATAATGTAATTGAAAAAAAAAACAATATATTTTTTTATTTTGAAATGCTCTGGGTTTAAGCATGTTTGGGGTTAAGAGAGCTCTATAGATAAAAATCATATCTTTTAATTTTTTGCAGATCGTAATAAACTATATAATGTTTAAAAGCTTCTGTATGTATTTGGCAGTCAATAAATATATTGGAAGAAAAAAATATCGACATAACCGTTATAATAAATACCTTAGATGCCTTTTTATCCTCTTGTGTCTACTGGATTATCGTTCAATTGTTTGCATAAAGCTTAAATCAACTTGAAACATACTTAAACAAATACACAGGGACAAATATTTTTATGACGGAGGCACGTGTTTATTGTCTGACTCAATTAAACAATGTTCGGTGTACCTTGAATTGGGGAGGGGAGCTGGATTATGTGGTAAAGCGCCCACCTTCTAATCGATAAGTTTGCGGTTCGTTTCCATTATCAAGTTAATGGGTATATTGGATTTAAATTTTCATTGATATGAATGTTATTTGACTGGCTGAGGCAGGAGTCTTGGAAATGCCACTCAGCCTCAGGATGACTGCACTTAAAATTGTACGAGGTTCGTCTTGGGACCGGTCCGCAATACAATGTATAGCCTAGTTGTTGATGTTAAATATGAGAAACCTACAATAAGTCGATTGATGAAACCAAGACGTGGCCGCCTGAGCGAATTGAAAATAAAAACATCATCATAGAATAAAAATCGTAAAGGTAAGATTACCGGAAAAAAACTAAAATGATAAAATACTATAAATGTACAACAGAAACATCAATAAATACTTTAACAAATAGAGATTGATAATTCGATCAGTTTTGCAATTCATGGCAAGCTTTATAGGTTAAAAATGTTTTCAATTCTAAAAAAAAAAAGACACAGTCAAAAATCGATCAAATCCTATTGTAAAAAAAAATTTTAACCATTCCTGATGTGCAAATAAATCTCTGGTCCGATCCCCGATTAAAACGCCTCGTTTCCTCTTGCTTGGGTCAGTGTCAGTTTAATGTAATTTGTTTGGGTAGAAAAATTAATCATGTTTTGCCTTTGTAGTCAATTAGCGTACTTCAAGCTTTATAAAAAGCAAAATTAATAATCCAATGTCGAATGCATGATTTGAAATGTTCCTTTCACCCGAAAACTGAACACTAGATAATCATGGAGTAAAAATAATAAGCATAATACATACATGATTTTAAGCTTTTAGACACAATGGCCCACTTGTCTCTTAATAATTAAAGTGCGCGATCTAGCTCAGGAGCGTTGGTCTTCAGATCGACAGGTCTGCGGTTCGAATCCCACGATCGGCAGATATTTTTTATCCCATTTCGTCACCTGTAACAGGTTAGGTCGGTGTGAGTATAATGTGATCGGCTTTGACAGCAGTCTTGGTATAATCGCTCTCTTTCAGTCTCTCTCCCTCTCTTTCTATCTCTCTCTCTCTCTCTCTCACTCTCTCTGTGGCAGCACGTAAACTTATCCGGCTTTAGCCCTGGGACCCAATCAAAATATACCAATATAGATCTGACATCGTACATCGCACGTCCACTGATCTGTTGTTAGTTATGTTACTATTCAATATTAACTGACGTACTGTTGTTGTTTTTTTGTGTGTACAAAATATAATTAAGAGTTTGCACATTTTGCAGAAGGTTCTCTTTACATCTGGATTTTTCAGGACTATCAAGATAAGAATGGTTGGAAGGAAGAAGAAATAAGGTTGATGTTGTTAACTTTAACAAACAAAAAAAGCAAATCGCCTTCGTAAGTGTACATCACATAATACAGCATGGGAAAAATGCATAACCATGACGTAGCTTATGTCTTGTCATAAGCTCTTTTTATAAGTATTGTAACGACGAGACGTAAGATACGTCTTGTTTGTGCATTCAACCCATGTTTCTGTTCTTGTGTTTAGGAGCATTTTGTTTCATTTTTTATGTTAGAAACAAGGACCAGTGGGTACAACATTGTCGTAGATTATAACTCGTCGTAATTATATACAATAAAGAAGACATACGACGTGTCGTAACTTAGTACTTACGGCTCAAGACGAATAAATACAGAAAGCGCCAACAAGGTCTATAAAATAGAAAGTGAGAACCAATACTTTGTTACCCGCTTTTTCTTTATTCGTTAGGGTTTTTTTTGCAAGTGTATGAGTGAGTGTGGCGTTTTGCTTTTAAAGGGACATAAATGAGATAACTTATATCAAAATACAGAGACTAATATTGGTTGCGTCCCTTTTAAAAGCATAAAACGAATTATCAAAGGTAATCTTTATTATAAAATTTGTCTTTTTAAAACACCTGCGAGGTCGGTATATATTTTTCGCAAATATGTTTCACATAGCCGTCTGATATTTTGGAAAAGCATTTTATGTTCCGGTATTACATATTATATTTAAACATTTTATAAATATTTTTTGTTAACCATAAAATTAATAAGTTATAAGTGTTGATTAGTCTAAACATTGCTGATACTTAAAACAAATAATTATGTTTATGATATTGTGAAAACTAGGTTTATCGAAACACTAGCTAGTTATTTTATCATTTAAAATTAATCTGCATACTGTCTTTTCTTATATTAACAAAATATAATTATGATTTTTAACTTTTTGTACACGGTTTTCTTTACACCTGATCCACTAAGGGCTTACAAGATAAAAATGGTTAAAAGGAAGAAGAAAACAGATCGATATCATTACCTTTAACACAAAAAAGTAAATTTCCTTCGTTAGCGTGTATCACATATTACACCATGGGTAGAATGTACAACCCTGACGTAGCTTACGTCTCGTCGTAAGCCTTTTTTATTCTTATATTGTTACGACGAGACGTAAGAAAGGTCTTGTTTGTGCAATCAGCCCATGGGGGCATTTCATTTTTTTATGTTAGATGCAAGTCGTGGTGGGTACAACATCATTTTAGCTTACGACTCGTTGGAAGAATATATATATAAAATAAAGAAGGCATATGGCGTGTTGTAAGCTACTTCAACTTGTACTTGCGGCTCAAGATGAATAACCAAAAAAACAAAAACAAAAAAGCGCCAACAAATTTTTTAGAGTCGAAAGAGAAAACCAAGACTTTTACCAGCTTCTTTAATGTTTTTGTTTTGTTTGTTTTTTTTGCGAGCGTGTGCGTGAGTGTGTGTGTGTGTGTGAGTGTGTGTGTGTTTCTTGTTCTGTAAGGGACATAAATGAGAACTTAAGCTAAAATACAATAACTACTGTTAGTTGCGTCCCTTTCAAAATCATAAAACAAAAATTATTTTAAATTGATCAAAAGAATATTTTCATTGTAAAATTTGGCTTATTAACACACCTGTGCGCATGGGTTGGTAGATATTTTTCGCAAGGATGTCTCAAATAAGAAGTTTGATATTTTGGAAAAGCATCTTATGTTCCGATATTACATATTATATTCAAATATTTTATAAATACTTTTTTTTTAATAAGCAATTTTGTTTACAGTGACATTTATAAGATATATTAAGTGTCTAAGCATTGCTTATACTTTAAACAAAATTCTCATACCATCATGAAAAGTAGATTTATCGAAAAACATCCGATTCGTAAGCAAACACTCTAGCACTTGTGTCAGTCAGCCCTCTGAAAGTAAGTAAACAAAGAAAAGGTGGGGCCGGGGGGGGATCGGATTGATAAAAGGTGACATAAAATATGGAAAA
Source organism: Elysia chlorotica (assembly GCA_003991915.1). Classification (NCBI taxonomy): domain Eukaryota; kingdom Metazoa; phylum Mollusca; class Gastropoda; family Plakobranchidae; genus Elysia; species Elysia chlorotica. The sequence goes on along the minus strand of RQTK01000353.1, from coordinate 79,775 downwards.
ATTTGACCTATTTGACCATTATGAAAAAAAATCTCCTAACTAGAGGCTGTACAGTTAAATTCTAGTTATACAGTAAGTATTCTTCTTTGCGAATCAAGGTAAGTCATATATAGATTAACGCCTATTTAAGTTGAACAATCTTCACACATCTTGGCGTCTATGTGCTAAACCCAGTGATAATCCATGCAAAGACCAATAACCAAACCTGAGCGTCACACTGCAAAACAAGACGATTATTGAGGTTTGCCTGAATAACCTATACACTAATCATAGATCTTGGCACCGTTATTATTTATTATTTCGAGTGAAGACGGCAAAGATTAATAAATTTTTGTACTATATTACTGTTGCATTGAATGTCATAAAGAAAACATGAAATATTATCAGATTTACGGGTAAACGGCTAATTAACTCTTTGAGAATAGGATTAAGATAAAATGAGATGAGGTACATTTTATACATACATCCACATGGACATTTTGGTTGGATATGACAGCAACAACAGTAACCTTGAATAATATTGACGTGAAAAGATGAATTAAAAGGCACTGAGCATTAATAACTTGCTCTTTTTTTCTCTTTCTCTTTCTCTCTCTCTCTCTCTCTTTCTCTCTCTCTCTCTCTCTCTCTCTCTCTCTCTCTCTCTGTATGTGTCTTTCTTCCTCTCTCTCTCTTCTTTTCCCTCTCTCTTTTCTCACACGCTCTTTCGAGAACAGATCGCGGATATTTTTTAAAAACATAATGAAGAATCGTGTGTTTTGAATTCAGATGTGACCTTATAAGACCCTCAGTAAAAAAAATAATTAGTTGCATCTGTTCACCTTGAGATCTTAGCTGTGCTGACCAAAATTGTAATGGTATTATTTAGACCAGCTTTGGTGTCTTGGTCGTTCTATAATCCTATCGCCCTCTCTCTCTCTCTGTCTCTCTCTCTCTCTCTCTGTCTCTCTCTCTTTCTGTATCTCCTCTTTATTTACCTCTCTCGCTTCTCTCATCCCCCCTTTCTCTCTTTTACTCTTTTATCTCCCGTTTGC
>RQTK01000353.1:53741-76241 GCA_003991915.1 Elysia chlorotica | reverse complement strand
ATGACGTTGATGATAATGATGCTGCTGCTGCTGCTGCTGATGATGATGATGATGATGATGATGATGATGATGATGATGATGATGATGATGATGATGAAGTAAACGAATGGTAAAAGCAGTAGATTTCCGGTGAGAGAGAGAGAGAGAGAGTACGAAAGACAGATAAAGAGGGAAAGTTGGGATAGCGTGTGGGTGGATGAAGAACTAGAAAAACCTAACAGAAAAATAGAGCCATCATTTCAAATACCGCACTTTTCAATGTTATTCAAAATTGATACAATTGTTAATATCTGTGAATAAAAAAAACTATTATCTCTATTCTATGATCTTACATTGTAAAATGCCAGCGTTTATAAAATATATAGGCCTGCTGTAAAATATTCAAAACGTCGATATTTGCTGACATTTGTAACTGGTGTTTTGCATTTTCTTTTCAACTGGGGAAAAAAGATATGGGTTAAAGGTTCCGTGCTGTTACTAAGTATTATGACTCATGTGTTTTCATATATATGAGGGGAAAAAAGGAGGGAAAGATGAAGGTTTTCTTGTGTGAAGAGAGAAAGAAAGAATAAGAAAAAATAGAGAGAAAATGTATAAAGAGAGTGGAACAGACACACGGATAGAGAGCTGTGAGAGACATAGAGAGAGATATAAACAGATTTAAAGTTGAAAAAAGACCACGGATGCAAGATAATACAAACAGATATCCAGGAGAAACAAAGGCAAATTGTTAGATAAAGGTGTAGCTCCCTGAACAGAAAAAAACAAAGGCATATTAAATTTAATAAGCTTAATGAATTTAGCACACACAAAAAAACAATAAGTCTCACAACGCACAAAGGCAAAATAGAGTATATGAAAAAACGATGACAGCAACAACAGCGCATGTTATAAAGAACGGAAAGATTGAAATAGTACAAAGCTACAAACACTTGACACAAACAGAATGCATGTATATACAAGATACTACAAGAGGAGAAGATGTATGCATCATAAGGGAAGAATGAGGTTGCTTTGGGTAGAATAGAGATATTTAAATGAATGACAAAATGTCAATGTCACTAAAAGTAGAGACATTATCAACCAATGTATCCTACCAACGTTGATCTACGGATTTGAAACCTCGTCGCTTATAAAAGCACTGGCCCAAAAGAGAAGAAAAGCCAATATATCAATGAAACGATAAACGAAAAAACAATATAAAATAGTTAGGTATAAAACGTATTAGTGCTATGACAGAAATAAAATCTCCATAACCGTCTCAGAGAAACAAGAATGGAATATGGGCGGGGCATGAAGTTAGAAATCAAGAAAAACTAGGCTGCCAATATCACAGAAGAATGGAAGTCTGACACGAAAGGCTAGACTCTGCAGTAGATAGACTTGACCATCTAGGTACAGTAATATTATGCAGTTCAGCTGCAGATTGTGGAGTTTATCTTGGATATATGGTACACTCATTGGCATACCATACACCTACCAACACCTTTATCACTCTTTTTTTCTAAGACTTACTATTTTTTATTATTGCTACAAGTACTTGTACAACAACAACAACAACAACAACTTCTACTACTACTACTACTACTACTACTACTACTACTACTACTACTACTACTACCAATACAACTACTACTACTACTACTACTACTACTACTACTACTACTACTACTACTACTACTACTACTACTACTACTACTACTACTACTACTACTTCTGCTGTAAAATATTCAAAACGTCGATCTTTGCTGACATTTGAAACTGGTGCTCTGCTTTTTTTTTCAACTGGGAAAAAATATAGGTTGTTCCGTGTTGTTACTAAGTATTATGACTCATGCGTTGTCATGTATATGAGGGGAAAAAAGGAGGGAAAGATAAAGAAGGTTTTCTTGTGTGAAGAGAAAGAAAGAACAAAAAAATAGAGAGGAGATGTATAAAGAGAGTAGAACAGACAGACGGATAGAGAGTGCGAGAGATAGAGAGATAAAGGGAGAATAAAAGTTGGAAAAAGACCACGGATACAATATTATACAAACGAAAATCAGGGGGGGGGGGGGGGGGGTAAAACAATTTTTTACAACTTACAATTACAACACATGGTCAGATAAAGGTGTAGCTCCCTAAACAGAAAAACAATTCAAAAACAGATTAAACTTAATAAGCTATTAGCAATAAGCCTCACAACGCGCAAAGGCAAAATAGAGTATATGAAAAAACCATGACAGCAAAAACAACGCATGTTAAAGAGGACGAAAAGATTGAAATAGTACAACGCTACAAAAACTTGACACAAACAAAATGCATGTACCGGTATATAGGGTGGGATGAGGTTGCTTTGGGTGGAATAAAGATATTTGCATGAATGACAAAATGCCAATGTCCTTAAAAATAGAGAAGTGAACAACCAATGCATCCTTCCAACAATGGTCTACGGATTTCAAACGTCGTCGCTCATAAAAGCACTGTCCCAAAATATAAGAATGGCAAAAATAAAAGTTATCAATGGATAAAAAATTAATAAATAAATAGTTAAGTATAAAATATATTAGTGCTATGACAGAAAGAATATCCAATAACCGTTTCAATGCAACAAGAATAGAACATGGGCGAGGTATTAAGATATACATCAAGAAAAACTAGGCTGCCAATATCACAGAAGAATGGAAGTCTGGAACGAAAGGCTAGACTCTGCAGTAGATAGACTTGACCATCTAGGTACAGTAATATTATGCAGTTCAGCTGCAGATTGTGGAGTTTATCTTGGATATATGGTACACTCATTGGCATACCATACACCTACCAACACCTTTATCACTCTTTTTTTCTAAGACTTACTATTTTTTATTATTGCTACAAGTACTTGTACAACAACAACAACGAAAACTTCTACTATTACTACTACTACTACTACTACTACTACTACTACTACTACTACTACTACTACTACTACTACTACTACTACTACTACTACTACTACTACTACTACTACTACCAAATTCTTCTTTTACAGCTACTTCTACAAAAAGTAAAATATACTACTGACTCTACTGCTATTACTACCTCAATACTACTCACTGCCATTAAAACCATTTCTACAAATTCTCTTGCTACCATAATATGTCTACGAGTACCATCAGTAATATCCATATTACAATATTATACTACCTTTTTTCAAATTAAAATGACATTTATAAAAATGTCGAGTCGTAGACCTACGATCAAACCTTAGTACTTGTTGCTATCCTACGGTAAAGTGCCGTGATATTCTTACAATGTCGACCTCAAGTCGTAAGTACAAACGATGCAGTAAGCTTGTGACTCGTCTTAAGATAAAATAATAAGAAAGTTTACTACTAATTTTCTTGATCCGATGATTGTAGGCAGAATTGATTTACTGACTACAAAATCCGCTGCTTATAATGGGTGAAATAATGAGCCTTGCAGAGGGCTTTCTTTGTTTTTGTCGTCATCGATTTTATATAATTGCTGTTTCTCTGTTTGTTTGTCTGTTTATGTATGTCTATATCTCTCCATCCTCTCTCTCTCTCCGTCTCTCTCTCTCGCTCTCTCTCTCTCTCTCTCTCTCTCTCTCTCTCTCTCTCTCTCTCTCTCTCTCTCTCTCTCTCTCTCTCTCTCTCTCTCTCTTAGTCTCTGTCGCTCTCAGCCTTGTCCCGTTTTCAGGGATATTTCACACGGGGATGGGTAGCCTTAGATATTAAGATGAAGATAACGATCAACAGAGTCGATTATTTTGTGCCCACACGTTGTTTAGGAAACGCTGTAATAATGTTGTCATCCTTTCTCTATTTTGTCCATTAAAAAAATAATAACAATTTCAGTACAGTGTATATTACTAAACCTTAACAATTTCTGCCTATTGCAATGTGTTTGAATCACAATAAACATTCTGTAACAATCATTTAAAATTGTCTGCGTCTTCGGAAGTCTGTATTGACGGAAAGTCTACGAGCATACAGAGAACTGCATTTTGTTTCCCTACGCGCAACACAAAATAATGTCATTGATTTGTATTACTAAGCTAATCCATCTAACCTTGCTCTAGTGAACTTTGCACATCGTAGGTCTAGACAAGTTTGTAACATTAATTTTCCAATGAGTAAGACTGCAGTATGAACCATGGAGTACTATAACACAGAGTGCTCAATCAACGTCTGTAAATAAAAAAAATGGCGCACGCGATAGGAGGTGTTTGATTTTTGCAACTAGCGAGAGTAGCCCACTCCATCTTTCTCTGTCTCTCTGTCTCTGTCTGTCTGTCGGTCTGTCTGTCTGTCTGTCTGTCTGTCTGTCTCTCTCTCTCTGTCTCTCTGTCTCTCTCTCTGTCTCTCTCTGACCCTCTCTCTCTCTCTCTCTCTCTCTCTCTCTCTCTCTCCCTCTCTTCTCTTATCTCGTTCTCTTTATATCTTTCCTCCGCATCCCCTCTCTCTCTTCTCTCTTTTTTATCTCTCTCTTCCGCCTCATGTCTCTGTCTCTCTGTTTTTTCTCTCCTCTATCTCTATCTTTCTCTCTCTCTCTCTCTCTCTCTCTCTCTCTGTCTCGCTCTATCTCTTTCTCTCTCTCTCTACCTCTCTCTCCCTATCTCTATATCTCTCCTCCACCTCCTGTTTCTGTTCCCTGTCTTTCTTTCTCTTTCTCCTGTTGTTTTTTTTTTTTCGTTCCCTAAGCTCGCCTGCCCTATAATTATGCCCCCAAAACTCTATCTTTCGTCTCTTATGCTTTGCATGAATAGTTCTTTCTCTCCCGAATGTTTTCGCCTAGCAAGCTCTCTAGTCATATTAAGTAGTACTCTGTTGTACTAACATTGAGACGCTCCAATTTGCCATCGATTTATGATTAGCTGGAACAACCTTTGAGCTAATATACTTTTTAAATACATAGATCTTCTCTTGAATACTAACACAGACTTTGAGATCGATAATATATTTATGTGTGACATAACCACACGCTTTAGATTTGGCTCTTTCCTATCGCTCATTGGTTCCCTAAGTCTATGATATAGCTATGGTTGCACGCAGTGGCATATTTTGAATTTTCTATCGTCACATAAGACCTGTTACTACAAGGATGTTAATTTTGTCTCCTAACCCCCATACAAGTGAAATGCTATTGAATTTGTCTACATCGTCTCAACATAATTATATAGTCTGAAAGAACATAGATCTAGCTATTTCCGGTCGTATGTCTTTCTCTTTGGTGGTCACCATTGAGCCTCGAAATAAGCTGGAGGCTGCTTCCCCTCTACAGATAGGCCTATATTCGACAATGGCGGAAAATATAAGATAGGGTAATACTATTACTTTATCAGTCCACGTAGAGTTTTATTTTGTTTGTTACAGCATGACACAGATACACGACAGTGTATGCATAGATTACAAAAAGAATACACACATTCCCACATGCACACACAAACACACATTTGACATCGAATAGTCTTCACTGAACAAAAATATAATGATAATAACAGCAAGTATACTATAAAAAAAATCTTAGAAGATGCTACTCGCGTCACTCTAACTGATGTACCGGTAGGGACAAATATGTATTCTTGTATCTCTCAGCACGTGTTTTATGTGAGAGAAGTCTACCACTTCGTGATGATCTTTCATAGCGAGGGAGTAAAGGTTGGTTGTCATCTTTCAACATGCATTTGATAAGGCCGGCAATATTGGTTATGTTTCAAAATTTAATTAGAGGCACATTTTCAAAATAATATTGTTGTACAATGTTTTGTAGGCCCATAAATTGTGTCTAACATTTTTAGGATTTTTTTAGTTTGCCTACCCCACCGCTTTCACCAGAGAGAGCGAGTCAGAGAGGATTAAAAATGTGGAGACAGTCGAGTGCCATGCACAGGGCCACTACCTCCGCAGTAAATATTGACGCCTCCGCACTCACCCCGCAGAATTTATCTGCTGAGTATGAAAGGCAGGCAACTCTGACACAGGTCTCTTTTTAAACCCGTCAGTGAAAAGTAGATAGTGATGGTTGGTTTAACGAGCGATAGCATAACATGGGGATAAAGAGTGGGGTAGAACAGGTGGAGAGAATGATAGAGCTGATCTTAAGAAAAGCCCTTCTTTTTTTCACAGGAGTGCTATAGGGAGAGAGAGATAAAGAGAGAGAGAGTGAGAGTGAAAGCAAAAGATTGGGACAAAGAGTGGGGTAGAGCAGATATCTAGATAGAAAGCAGGGTATATACATGTTCCTCGAGATAAGCCCTGCTTTTTCTTCACCAGTGTATGAGAGAGAGAGAGAGAGAGAGAGAGAGGAGAGAGAGAAAGAAAGAGAAAGAGAAAGCAGGGTATAAACACGTTCCTCGAGATAAGCCCTGCCTTTTTTCACAGGAGTACTATAGGGAGAGAGAGAAAGAGAGAGAGAGAGAGAGAGAGAGAGAGAAGAGAGAGATTGAGAGAAAGAGAGAGATAGAGAGAAAGAGAGAGAGAGTAAGGGTAAAAGCAAAACATGGGGACAAAGAGTGGGGCAGAGAGGGTGGAGTGAAAGAGATAGAGATGATATCTAAATAGAAAGCAGGTTATACACATGTTCTTTAAGAGACGCCCTGCCTTTTTTCACAGGAGTATTATAGGCCTAGAGACAGAGAGAGAGAGAGAGAGAGAGAGAGAGAGAGAGAGAGAAAGGAAGAGAGATTGAGGGAGGGAGGGAGTGAGTGAGTGAGTAAGTAAGTGAGTTAGTGAGTGAGTTGGTTTTACTGCTATGTTGTGCCCATGATGTCCTAAGGCAGTTACTGCTAAATACTAGTAGCAACGTTGACTCCTTTATCTCTCTGACTAGTAAAAGCATAAAGTTGTGCCTAGAAGTTTGGTTAAAAGTAAAGATTGAAAGATTGATTTGTGGAACTATCATAGTTAAATTTCATTATATACACCAATTTCCTTCTGGTACCTTAGTAGGCGCTGAGGACTAACATAAGTAAATATGCTCTCTAGTGGCCTTGAAGCCAGGTACAATCTTCTTTCCCGGTAAAAAACCGGACTATAAACCAGAATGTGACTAATGGACAGTTGACAGTTGCAGGTTTGACACAGTGGAGGCTCTTCACCTCTCAATTGAAAGGCGTGAGTAAGATGAGAATGCCCAAGTCAAGACTCGATCGAATAGTACCTGGTCTCGTCGACTAGGCTGAGACATTACTGCCAGTGTCCTAAATATGGTTGGACACAGTGTAATTTGTTGGTTGTCATATTGTTCCATCGAGCTTTCCAATTTTCTCTTATAAACGTGTGTATAATTGGCTTAGCATCCGATGCTGGTATCTGCACCTCAGTAGGTTCAAGTTCGAGCATGATTTTATCGAGCTCATCAGCCATTTCATTTCCTTCATTTCCATCATGCCTTGAAATCCAGCAGAGAGCAATTTTCTTACCATTTTTCTGTAGTTCTTGAAATATTTTCTAATATTTTGAGAATTTTTTGTATGTTTTGAGTTTGCCTTCCCCACCGCTTTCACCAGAGAGAGCGAGTCAGCGAGGATTAAAAATGTGTCTTTTCTTGAGGTGGAGACAGTGTCGAGTGCCATGCACAGGGCCACTACCTCCGCAGTAAATATTGACGCCTTTGCACTCACCCCGCAGAATTTATCTGCTGAGGATGAAAGGCAGGCAACTCCGACACAGGTCTCATTTTTAAACCCGTCAGTGAAAAGTAGATAGTGATCAGAATGATCTACTATGATTTGTTCAAATTTTTCTCTATATACTTCTAGAGGGATTTTGTCATTTCTGGAGAGCTGCCAGCTGAAGAATGCTTCCTGGTCTTTCCAGCGTCCAGGGAGGGATTTCTGAAAATTTGTCTTCTTGAATAGTTAGTGTCTTAGTCGGTTTCCAGAAGGAGCTGCTGAACACGAATTCCAAAGGGGGGAATCGCGTTCGGTGAAGATTGGAATTTTTCTACATAAGTTATTTGTCACCGGTGCCCTGCACTGTTTCCAGAGTGAGTTTGCAAAAATTGATTGACCAGCTGCCCAGACGCTTTGTTATGCTGGGGGATTTTAATGCTCACTCTCCCACCTGGGGAGATCCGAAGCTGGACGAGCGTGGGGCATTGGTCGAAAAATTGGCTCAGGAGATAAGCCTTATAATTTTGAACCACAAAAAAATAACCTTTGTGCACTCTGCACACCATACTAAATCTGCGATTGACTTAGCAGTAACCTCAGCTTCCACTGCATTAGACTACGAGTGGGCTGTCCACAGTGATCTCTGTGGCAGCGACCACTTTCCGATATTTTTAACTTTTAGGGGAAATGATTCTACATCAGATGATCCAAATGTTTTCAATTATTCTAAAGCCGACTGTAACTCATTTGTGGACCTCTGCTCCAAATCCATAAATGCTTCTCTACTGGACACAGAGAGTCCAGCAGACACCTTCACTGAAAAGGTCCTTGAAGCTGCAAGGGCCTCCATCCCATTCCACACAAACAAAGGAAATCGGGTCAGAGTGCCCTGGTTCACCACAGAGTGCAGAGAGGCCATTAAAAAAAGAAAGAAAACACAAAGAAAATATTTTAACAACCCTATACCCGAGAACTTTATTAACTTTAAACGTGCAAAAGCAAAATGCAAGTATATTATTAAACAGTCAAAACAATCCTCATGGAAATCCTATGTTTCCACTTTTAACACAAATACCTCAACTAAGACAGTCTGGAACAAAATTAGAAAAATAAAAGGTAAAGAAATCACACCAAATACTCACCTTAAGAAAAATAACTTAATAATTACAAACCCTAAAGAAAGTGTCAACATCCTAGCAGAAACCTTTTCAAAGACCTCCTCTACAGAAAATTAAACAGTCCAAAGAAAAAAAAAAAATTAACTTCTCTTCTGACAACAATGAATCATATAACCAGCCATTTACTATTCTTGAGCTAAGAGATTCCCTAAAACGGACCAACCAGTCATCTGCAGGACCAGACGGTATAAAATACCAATTCCTCACCCACCTTCCAGATACCTGCTTAGAAGTCCTATTAAACATATTTAACTCTATCTGGGAAACAGGAATCATCCCACCATCTTGGAAAGAGGCAACAATTATCCCCATCCCAAAACCAAATAAAGACACAAATAAAGACACTTCAGACCCAAAAAGTTATCGACCAATAGCCCTCACTAGCTGCCTCTGTAAGACCCTTGAGAGAATGGTCAACTCTAGACTTGTTTGGGTACTAGAGAACCAGGGCCTAATCTCAAAGTATCAATGTGGTTTCAGAGAAGATCACAGCACTCTGGACCACCTTGTTAGATTTGAAACTTTTGTTAGAGAAGCACTTGCTAGGAAAAAACAGGTCTGCAAAACATGGGGACAACGAGTGGGGTAGAGAGGGTGGAGAGAAAGATATAGAGATCAGATAATAAATGTCTTTCTGTTTTTCATATTCTCTTTCGCTACATTTTTTCCATCTCTGTTTTATGAGTCCACATCAATCAATACTGAAAGTTCATGTGTTCAACAGTATATTTTCCCTTTGTCGTGGAATAAAAATTGATTTGTTTCCCCTATATCTCATTTTTGTTTTACATCTTTCTTCTTAGTTTTCTCCCTCTCTCTCTCTCTCTCTCTCTCTCTCTCTCTCTCTCTCTCTCTCTCTCTCTCTCTCTCAATCTATCTATCTCTCTTTGTTATCGATTCATTATTGATTTTATTTCTCCCAATAGCTCTCTTTCTATCATTTTTTCGTCTCTTTTTTATGTTTATCTATCTATCTATCTATCTATCTATCTATCTATCTATCTATCGTTTTATCTATCGATTTATCATTGATTTTATTTCTCCCAATAGCTCTCTTTCTATCATTTTTTTCGTCTCTCTTTTTATGTCGTTTTGGATCTCTTTACGAACTTTTTAAGTCTCTCACTCAGTGTTTCTATTATGCCCTATTAGTTTTATGAAGAACTTAATTAAAAATTATACAGCACATGCTACTGTATATAATATGTAATATTTTTGTTTTACTGTTTGTTTGACCTTTCCAACTGTCTTTTTGTTAGTAATTTTCTGACCTTACCTTCCCAATCTTTCACGATTAATGTCATCTCCGTTGTAAACCACAGCTCGATAAAGTTTGTACGACCTTTCTTACTCCGCTCTCCCCCTCCCTTTTTTCTTTGTCTCGCTCTCTGTCTCTGTTTCCCTTTCTGTCTCTGTCATTCTATCTCTCTAGTTCTCTTTCTCGCTCACCCCCTCTCCCACTCTCGCAGTCTCTCGCTTTTACTCAGCTTGGCTATTCTTTCCCTCACTCTCTCTGTCTCTCTCTCTCTCTCTGTCTCTCTCCCTCTGTCTCTCTCCCTCTCTCTCGCTCAGTCTTTCTCTTTTACTCAGCTAGGCTATATTCCCTCCCTCCATCCCCCTCCCTCTCTCTCCCTCCCTCTCTTTCTACTTCTCTCTCTCCCTCTCTCTCTTGCTCCCTCTCTTTTGCTCTAGCTCTCACTCACCCTTGCTTGCATGAAGCTACGAATTATGGATAATTTATATTCTCAGACCCATGTTTAGAATCAGAAGACACAAGGATGTAGATCTAGTACGTAGGCTTACCATTAGTTTCTGAAACAAACCAAAAAAAAATTGAAAGTAACATCCTAAGGCCTGTTTTTGTATTTTCTTCCTACAAACATGCGGTTTTTACTATCTAAATCGTTGTAAAGTTTAATTTAATTTTGTAATTTGTGCAAGAGTGATTTATTTATTTTTCCAAAGCAGAGTTTTATTTTTCAGTAGTGTTTGGCATTTCATGGTCCGTGAATTGTTCATAGTGAAAGTAGTTTTATTGCGTTTAAGAAATCTTTATGGCATCGCAAAATGTGTTTACATAAGTCTTTTTCTTTTGTTTTCCAATAGTCTTGGCTTTTTTGTTTGTTTGTTTGTTTGCAACTGATTAAGCATCTAATGTTTAAACTAATAAAAAAAGAATGTGCCTTTCTTGAGAACTAGTTGGTACACCAGTGGATATCCTGTGTTTTATTTGAGTTTGTTTTTTTTACAATTAATTTTTATCTTTAAAAAGTAGACATCTGGGGTTTTAATCACTGCCTAATTTATTAAACATATTAACGTGTTTACAATTGAAAGATGTCGTTTGGTCTCACTTTTCAGGGAAATATTTCTCTCTTTAATATAACATCAATACATAATAAATTATGTGAGAGATAATAATGATAATAAAATAAATGTTTTACATTTTCTTTTAACACTATTGAAATTGTACAATGTCAGACATAAATAATTATTCTTTAGAACAAAAAATCCCACTTTACCCATATACCTCTACAAACACATATCTGCTAAGTTTTGCAATTTTTCAACCACCTGATCATATTTCTGTTTTAGTAGCAGTAATAGTGGTAGTAGTAGTAGTAGTAGTAGCTACTACTACTACTACTACTACTACTATAGCAGCAGCAATCATATCGGTTTTAAAGGATAAAAGTAATGAAAAAAAAGTGGTGAATGTAACAATAAAAATGATAGCAACAATAATAAAAATAAAAATAATAATAACAACAACAACAACAACAACAACAATAATAATAAAAATAACAACAACAACAACGACAACAATGTTGTTGTTGTTGTTGTTATTATTATTTTTATTTTTATTATTGTTGCTATCATTTTTATTGTTACATTCACCACTTTTTTTTCATTACTTTTATCCTTTAAAACCGATATGATTGCTGCTGCTACATTCTGAAGCTCGATAAAACTTTTTTTCATCATTTTTAGTTAACAAAAGTATGCACCGGTACTTTACATTGTTGTGTTATCAAAACTAATCATTTAGAATTTTTGTTAGCACTCCGACAGCTTATTGAAAAGATCAGAATATTAAAATCCCTAACAGCTTTTTCTCTGTTTGTACCTTTTCGAAAGAATCGTGAGGAAATATCTTCACTAATGGTTCCATTTAATTATCGATGTTTGTATGACATATCCGGCTTTCCTAGTTCTTTGCTTATTTTGTTCTCATTATATATATACAAAATAGCTTGTGAAAATAATGATTGTCTAGGCCTCATGTATTAGGAAGTCGTCTGTAGAAATACCAGGTATTAGCGGATGAAAAAGAGATACAAAACTAGATTAATTAAATCTAGATCTAGTGTATACAGATTGTTTGTTGTTGTTGTGTTGTTGTTTTTTGTGTTTTATTTTTTTTATTAATGATTAACATTTCAGGTATTACAATACGTTGAGATGAACATGGAACTATGAACAAGGATTTTTTTCCAGAGGAGATTTAAACTAGATCAGGATAATATATAATCATTCTTTTCTTGGATTAACAAAACTTCTTCACCTATCACAAGGTTCAAAGCTGATGGCTCCAGTTAAGACTGTCGTTTTAAACAGGGAGATCTCTCGGTTCATGGGAGAGACTCTTCGTCTTGTTATGGTTATGATGGCGATTTTTATACTACCAGGTAGGTTTATTAATTGATGACATTATTGTTGTTGTTGTTGTTGTTGTTGTTGTTGTTGTTGTTGTTGCTGTTGTTGTTGCTGTTGTTGTTGTTGTTGTTGTTGTTGTTGTTGTTGTTGCTGTTGTTGCTGTTTTTAATTTTTTGTACCCTAAGTTTACTAGTACTATATTCCTCGTTGCCTCATTGTTTATTTCTGACTGACCAAGAGTGTGTCTTTTACTATAGTTAATTTCTTCCTCTTTGCCTCACTATGTTTCTTCGTCTGAGTGTGTGAACAATAGTGTATTTGCCTCCCTAAGTACATTATGATGTTTTCCTCTTTGCATAATTATGCGTCTCTATCAATTGTTTTGTTGTTAGTGTTTTGTGATGTTGTTTTTGTGTGTGTGTGTGTGTTTTTGTGCTTTATTTTTCCTTAATTTTACGAATATTATCCTAATCTTTCCCCATTATGTATCTCTTTCTGTCCCTGTTCCTCTCTATTTCTATGCATATGAAAATATTTTTTTCTCTACATAACCATTTTTAAACAAATTTCTCAAGGTACATATTACATGTATTTAAAGTCCTGCATTGTTTTCATGAATACGCTGAAGATCTTAGCTGGCTCCGAAACCTTAAGTAAACCAAGTAAAAATTATAGTCTACGATATTGATTAAATTAAGTTAACAAGAGCATGTTTGAAACGTGTTACACTCTAAGGGATCTGCGACCAAACCTTTTTTAAGACAATAAGTTGGTGTTGCAAAATGGAACCTGGAAGGGGGGCGCGATGGCCCAGGGGTAGAACACCGGCTTCCGACGCAAAAGGTCCCGAGTTCAAATCCTGGCTGGTGCGTTCCTTACTGGTTGGGTCGGTGTCAGTATAATGTGACCGGCTGAGACAGGAGTCATGGTATCCCCGCCCTGTCTCGTGTGTGGCAGTACATAAAATTGTCAGACGTCCGTCTTGGGGCCCGTCCACAATATAGCCTAGATAGTGCTGCTGTTGGACGTTAAACAACAACAACAACAACAACAACAAGGAACCTGGAATTATATAAACCTCCTTCCTCACGGTGTACTGTATAGCAGCTAGATCCTTTTGTAGATCTAGAATGAGGTTTCCCCAGATAATAGTAAAGATTAGTTCTCTGTCTCCTAACGCGGTCCAATCACGGCTTATTATGATTCTTTGTGAAAAGCAGAGAACATAGGACTGTTGTAGGTGGAGGGGATTTATCACTGCCCTAATTGTTATTTGTTGCTAATTTACAGCCGACAAAAAAGCACGAAAACTGTTCGCTCTTTCTGTTTGTTTGTCTATTTATCTGTCTGTCTGTCTCTCTTTCTCTTTGTCTGTTTGTCTGTCTGTCTGTCTGTCTGTCTGTCTGTCTGTCTGTCCGTCTGTCTGTCTGTCTGTCTGTCTCTCTCTCTCTCTCTCTCTCTCTCTCTCTCTCTCTCTCTCTCTCTCTCTCTCTCTCTACATATCTATCTCTTTCTCTCTATCTGCCTGTCTGTCTGTTTCTGTTTCTTTCTCTATTTCTCTCTGCCTGTTTGTCTCTGTCTTTCTGTATGTTTGTCTGTCTGTCTCTGTCTTTGTCTCTCTCTTTTTTTCTCTTGTCTGTCTATCTGTCTGTCTGTCTGTCTCTATCTCTCTCTTTTCCACTCTCTCTCTCTCTCTCTCTCTCTCTCTCTCTCTCTCTCTCTCTCTCTCTCTTTTCCACTCTCTCTCTCTCTCTCTCTCTCTCTCTCTCTCTCTCTGGTTTCACTCTCCCCTATGTGTCCTGTGCCGCGAAGGCATTAAGATAAGTAGATACACTTTGATAAGTATAGCTGTTTATTAACCCGTGCCATCTCCCATCACTCCCCAACCGCACTACCGCCAGCAACAAGAGAATAAGCCTGGGTTTTTCCATCCGAAAAAAAAATGTAATAAGATAATCACGTACATGTATGTACTTCGATTTTTATACAAAAAGTTGCCCCCTCCCCTCTCTCTCTCCTCCCCTACCCTTCTCAGCTGCCGGGGAGGATGACTGGGTGTGTTCCAGCGACGAGAACTGCCAGGTCGGGTGCTGCCTCAACTTCGGGATGATGACTCTACCGCACTGCTGCTCCAAGACGGAAGGGTACGCATCTTTCTTTCCCCCAGTTAAATTGTATTACATTACAGGCTTTGCAATGTCACCAACGAAAATGGATGACATAATAACACCTATAGGTATCAACATGTTTGATCACCCATTGGCTTTGCAAGTTTATGATAGAGCTATATTTGGACGCCAGTGCAGATTGCCCCTATCTATCGTTTCTTTTTTGCTATAGGACCGAATGTTTCTACATTTAAATGCGCAGTTAAGCTGTGTGACGAGAGTCGTTTAGAAACGGCATGTGGGCTATATTATAATTATTATACATCTCGTATTATAAATATAACTCATAACATATAACTTTTTTTTCGCTCCCCCCCCCCCTCTCCCAAACCCCCTTTCACGAAATATAATTGTAACTGTTAGATAAATTCATCGTCCTGAGTATGACGTTAGGTGGAGGTGTGATCTTTGCGGGTTTGTTTGTTCTTTTTTTGTCTTGTTTTGTTTTTAAGGTTTGTTTTAGGGGTTGTGGGTTGGGTTACTTGTTACGTTGTCATGAGTGGGTGCAAGTTTATCTTCCCTTTTTTCTTATTCTTCCATTCTTCCATTTACTTTTACTTAATATATGCCTTATTTACCATTCTCTAATAAATGCCTTACTTACTCTTCTCAAATACATGCCTAATTTACTATTCTCTTATACAGGCCTTATTTACTCTTCCCTAATATGAGCTTTGTTTACCCTTCCCTAACATATCCTTATTTACCCTCCGCTAATATATGCCATATTTACTCTTGTCTAATATGTCTATTTTACTCTTCCCTAATATATGCCTTGTTTACTATTCCTAATATATGTCTTTTTTACTTTTCCTTAATATATACCTTATTTGCTCTTCCCTAATATAATGCCCTATTTACTCTTGTCTAATATATGCCTTATTTACCCTTCCCTAATATATGCCTTATTTACCCTTCCCTAATATATGCCTTATTTACCCTTCCCTAATATATGCCTTATTTACCCTTCCCTAATATATGCCCTATTTACCCTTCCCTATATATGCCTTACTTACTATTGCCCCCCTATGTGTCTCTACTACACAGGTTCATTCTCCTAGGTCTGATGATAGGAGGCGGTGTGATATTCGCCTTTATTCTGCTCGCGTGCTACCTTGCCATGAGACGCTCGGAGACGGAGCTTCACGCGGCAGGTTTGTATGTTTAGTTGAGTTGAGTGGTTTAACGTTCAACGTCAACATTATGAAGGCCATATTGTGGACGGACTCCAAGACCAACGTCTGACAATTGCATGTGCTGCCACACACGAGACAGGGCGGGAAATACCATGACTTCTGTCTCAGCTGGTCACATCATACTGGCACCGACCCAACCAGTTACAGGCGACAAAAATTGGAAAAATAAATCGGCCGATCGTGGGATTAAATCAGCGGACCTCCTGATCTGGAGCACAACGCTCTACCACTTGAGCCAATTCGCCCCCTGTTTGTTTGTATGCTGCTTTGCGTCAAACATCAGCACTATCTTGGAAGTATTGTAGATGGGTACTAAGACTAACGATTTTGCTTGCTTCAACACATAGACAGAGGAGAAGTTAAGTGGAGTTGGTTCAACGTCCAACGTCAACACTAAATAGGCTATATTGTGGACGGACCCCATGACTGACGTCTGACAATTTTATGTGCAGGCGGTGATACCATGACTCCTGTCTCAGCCAGTCACATTATACCGACATCGACACAACCCAGGGGGCGAAATTGGACAATGCAATATGCCGAACGTAGGATTCGAACCGCGAGCCTCCCGATCTGGAGACCAACGCTCTACCACTTGAGCCAGTTCATCCATTGCGGAGAAACGTGTCCTTCTGTCTTATCCGGTCAAAGAATACCGACACCGACACAACCAGTAGGGGACAAAACCAGACAAGTTTTTGACCAATCGTGGGTTTCGAACCCGGGATTCTCCGATTAGGAGACCAGCGCTCTACCACATGCGCCAGTTCACCACTTGGGTTGGCATGTGAATTCAAAATCACTTAAAATGGATGTACATTGAACCTACACAGAGAACCCCCCACTCAAAACAAGAAAAATTACTGGATCGTAATATTATGAATAAAACAGATGTATAGTAGTTCGAAAAAGGTTAGGAAAAATCGGTGAATAGAAAAAGGATTTGAAGCCGATATACATGTACACCGAGGAGGTCCGGTGTAGTTTACAATAACGTCATTACATTTCTGGTGTAACACGATAATCATTTTCTGGCCATTTGAACAAAGGGGAAGTGTTATATTGAACAAAAATACTTTCTTTTCAATGCAAATTATACTTTGAAGGCACATATGAAAGCATGGGCTTGTATTGCTTTAATGCTTTTAAAGCTTATTTCGAGGTGTGGTTAATTTTCATGTTTTTCTCTGACTAGTTCAGTGTAGTTTATGTTGCGAACAAAATATCAATGGTGATAATTGCATGCCATAATTGAAGTGACTAATAATTTAACATGCCCCTGGCTGTAGGTTATTTAAACCCAAAATATTAATCTCCTACCTGTTTACAATTTTATACGGTAGCAAAGACTTACGGGCATGTTATGATAACGCTTTTTTTAATAATATTTTGAATAAGGATTAAAGCACACAAACTCCAAGGCGTAACTTTGTTTTTAGGCATCAGTTTAGTATGTCTTAATACTTCTTTATCCGTCTATGATAATTGTATTGCTTCTCCAAAGCGCATAGTAACTACGCACCATTATGTAACATCTTTAAGGCGTATAATGAATTCAGTCTCCTACGAAAGCTTCCCATTTTGAAAGACGTCAGTGCCAGCTAACTACAGAACGAGATAGAATATAAAACCCGGATTATTTAAAAACGTTTTTGGGTCCGTTGAAATACAATTTTTATTATAATCTTACACCCAAGTTGGGGAGGGGGGGGGGTCATTGGCTGTTGTAAACATGGTGGTAGGAGATGGGGGTAAACATGCGTATTAAAAGGGGAGGGGGATAAAGTTCCTATTACATGTGTAATAGTATATTTGAACGGCCTTTTTCAAAACAAACAAAAAATAGATTTAATAACCGACAATATTATTGTCTTGTTATTTCAATCTCTCCTCAGCGCGTTTGGAAGAAGCGAAAGCAGTAAACCGAGCCTTCAACAACAACAGCAGTTCAACACACTCTAGTCCTGACGAAGAGAGACCTGGCTACACTGATGGTGGGGAGCATCCAGATTCCCCGACCAGGGATTCGAACCTGCCCCCTCCGGCGTATAACGACGTCGTTCGGGAGTTTGCCGTCTGCCAACCCCGCGATTTACAACCTGGTCATAACCCCAACTCGAATAACGACTGTGCACACATTCGCTTTGACAGTGGAAGAGGGAGATTTGGAGACCGATACAACCGTTCTAACTCGTTAAATGAGGGTTACAGTGACGGTAACCGTAGATTCAACGAAATTGGACATAATCAAAGTCTCCATCGGTATCCTCTATACGACCAGCAAAGCATACGGCATCTGTTTCACCTGGAAAGCTGTATGAACTCTTCCGCGGGGCTTCCAGCCTACCACCTATAGTTGGTCAAAGATCGACAGCATCGCCTGGAGAACTTTACAGCTTCCTCACAGGAGTTCGAGGCTTGTTCCGACCACCTGGGCCATTCGGAGCCGTGGCCCAGTCAGGCTGGCCATCACCAGATGCTCCCACCGCCTGTATCAGAAGCCGAGCAGTGGAACAAACTCCCGACCTACGAGGAATACTGCGCATCTCCACCACAGCCACCTCAGGCTACAGAAACTGTGTCGTTTAGTAATGCTACAGAGTTGTCAAACTCTAAATCTACACAGAACACACCGGCCATATCTGCATATGAGACGTCAAGCTTGCGTAGACCTATGGAAGTTGGACACACTATGTCTGTCGAAAATAAACCTGCGTCTTCTATTGGCTGCACAGATCGCACGCATGGGGAGCCAAAAGCATGCCCAGAACCAGTTATGGTTTCTCATATGGCAAACATGCACTCTGGCGACCCAGATAGGTCTGGTGAATTATGTTGTTCTGTGAACTGTATGTGTACTCACGGCCAATCCTGTAAAACTCAGTGTGATGGCACAGGTTTCATAGAGCCGGTGGAATGTCAGGACAGAGTCAGACATTCCCTGGTCAAGCTGCCCAGTATCGAGGAATTGGACGAAGAAGATCAGATGGTGCACGGCGAGGATACATATCAGGATCATGTCAAAGAGCAGATAGCCCACGGCAATAATACAGATCAAGATCATGTCAAAGAGCAGATAGCCCACGGCGATAATACAGATCAAGATCATGTCAAAGAGCAGATAGCCCACGGCGATAATACAGATCAAAATCATGCCGTAGATCAGATGGCCCAGCGCGAAGATACATATCAAAATCATGTCGTAGACCAGATGTCCCAGCGCGAAGATACATATCAAAATCATGTCAAAGAGCAGATAGTCCACAGCGAAGATAAAGATCAAAATCATGTCAAAGAACAGATAGCCCACGGCGAAGATACATATCAAGATCACGTCAAAGATCAGATAGTCCATAGCGAAGATACATATCAAGATCACGTCAAAGATGAGATAGCCTATAGCGAAGATAAAGATCAAGATCATGTGAAAGCGCAGATAGTCCATAGCGAAGATAAAGATCAAGATCATGTCAAAGCGCAGATAGTCAACAGCGAAGATACATATCAAGATCAAGCTAGAGATCAAGAACAGATGTCGCTCAGCGAAGAAAAAGATCAACATCGTGTCGTTTCTGGCACATACTCTAATGAACATCAGCACTCTAGCAACACGCAAGATACCGGTGTGAGATATACACAAGATGATTTTGAAAGGGAATTTGAACTGAATCAAGATACAGACATGAGATTTACACAAGATAAGGATAATGAATTTGAACAAAATCAAGGTCCTGATAACAGCTTCAATCATGGTAAAGAAACATACTCTTCGGTTGGTTTGGACCAAGAAATGGAGCATGAAAGAGTAACACATTCAAGTAAGTATTTGTACCATGATGAAATTCCTGGTTTGCATCAAGATAATGACACTGCCAAAGTGATATGTCAAGATGAAGATGCGAAGATACAGATCAAAATCATGTCGTAGATCAGATAGCGCACGGCGATAATAAAGATCAAGATCATGTCAAAGATCAGATAGCGCACAGCGAGGATAAAGATCAAGATCATGTCAAAGAGCAGATAGCCCACGGCGAATATACATATCAAGATCGTGTCAAAGAGCAGATAGCGCACAGCGAAGATACATATCAGGATCATGTCAAAGATCAGAGAGCCCACGGCGATAACACATATCAAGATCATGTCAAAGATCAGATAGCCCACGGCGAAGATACATATCAAGATCACGTCAAAGAGCAGATAGCCTATAGTGAAGATAAAGATCAAGATCATGTCAAAGAGCAGATAATCCATAGCGAAGATGCATATCAAGATCATGTCAAAGAGCAGATAATCCATAGCGAAGATGCATATCAAGATCACGTCAAAGATCAGATAGCCTATAGCGAAGATAAAGATCAAGATCATGTCAAAGTGCAGATAGCCCATAGCGAAGATACACATCAAGATCAAGCTAGAGATCAAGATCCTGTCGAAGAACAGATGGCGCTCAGCGAAGAAAAAGATCAACATCGTGTCGTTTCTGGCGCATACTCTAATGAACATAGCAACACGCAAGATTCCAGTGTGAGATATACACAAGATGATTTTGAAAGGGAATTTGAACTGAATCAAGATACAGACATGAGATTTACACAAGATAAGGATAATGAATGTAAACAAAATCAAGGTCCTGATAATAGCTTCTATCATGGTAAAGAAAGATACTCTTCGGTTGGTTTGGACCAAGAAACGGAGCATGAAAGACTAACACATTCAACTAAGTATTTGTACGATGATAAAATTCCTGGTTTGCATCAATATAAAGACACTGCCAAAGTGATATGCCAAGTTGAAGATCAAGATGAGGATTGCCAAAGTGATATGCCAAGATGAAGATCAAGATGAGGATAAAACAATAGTTACAAAGGATGACAAGGCGCCTACACATGATTCCATTCAAGACAAGAAACAGGACACAGAATCGAATTTAACCCGAGACGTAGAGACAAATATATTAACTTAGAAAGAGAGGCAACTCTAGTTTTTGAAGCGAAATGAGAAAGTGGTTGCGTCACTTAAGGAGGGACATTTTCTTGTTGGTTAACGTCTAACGTCAGCACTATATAGACTATATTGTGGTAGAAGGGACAAACGATAGAATTCTGATGGTGATTAGTGGGTTTTTTTAACGCTATGGGTATATTACAGCCTTTGTTAGAGCGGTAGTGATGTATGTGAAAGCATCAAGTGAGAACAGCTAAAATGTTCAACATTGTTGCAGCCTGTGTTCAAGAAAGATTGTCACTAGATCGACTTGCTGCCGGGATGGTCATTTGGCTTAAACAAAAAAGCAGCTTGATTCAGTGTGTTTGGTTTGGTTTGATAGCTTCTTAGCGTAGATTGTCTTAGTACAACAAAGCCATATCGCAAGTTGGTTCCAAGAATAACATCTGATAATTTAACATACCTTCGCAGAAAGAGAGAGAGAGAGAGAGAGAGAGAGAGAGAGAGAGAGAGGGAAAGAGAAAAAATGTGGATACCAGGACTTCTGTCTCAGCGGCTCACATAATTCTGACACCTACCAAACCAAAAGGGGAATGAATCCAGTTAGCATTTCGAACTTTGTGCGGAATCCAGTTGTAGGGCTATGTTCGATAGGCAAATCTCTCAGAGTAGACAATAGTAGCGGCGTTGCTCGCATGTTTTGTATCAGCCATCGTGCTAAAATGTTATTTGACTGCACGTTATGGTTGGTTGGTTATATTTAACGTTCAACGTCAGCACAGTACAGGCTATATTGTGGACGGGACACAAGACTAGCGTCTGACAAATTTGTGTGCTGCCACGCAAGAGAGGTTGTGGGGAGACATGGACTACAGCGGGTACCCATTATAATGACACTGATCTAACCAGCACTTATTACATCTATTACTTTGCTTATCAGAAGAACTGTATGGAGCCAGCGAACGAATTTGTGAAGCAAGCTCTATGGATCCTTGGAGGATTGATTGAAAACTGCAGCATTTGTTGCCCTGGCAGTGATTGATGTGTAAGACAACAACATGGGAGAACAAAAAGAAGAAGAAAAGGCTTAAAGGCCAACGTCAGCACTGTATAACAGGCTATCTATAATTATTGTGGCACAACATAACCGTTACTGTGCTGACGTGCCGTAAAAACCAACTCACTCACACATCTACATTGTGGACAGGCAGTATGGGGAGAAAATACGTCACATTCAGGCGAAACCTTAAAACGAGATCCGGAAAGTTGAAGGAAACCTTAAAACGAGATCCGGAAAGTTGACACATTGATGGGTGAATTCAGGCTTGTAATAATCCTCACCGTGCTATGATTTTGGCCAACGTCATTTTCGCTACTTTTGAGATTATCAATAAAATCCGATTTATTTTCTTATTTCTTGTCTTGTAATAGACACATGTTGATAATAAGATAAAGCAAAATCCTATTAGCCCGTTTTTTTTTAATCTAAAATATTAATTAAATAGATCCCATCTTCCCCTTTATTATTTGGAGATCAGCGGTTTGAAACCCAAGGTCGTTCATAAATAGATTATTTTCGGATTTCCATTCCTACTTGTTGGGTTGGTGTCAGTATAAAGTGGGTGGCTAAGAGAGAAATCTAGGCATTCCAGTAATGTCTCACTTGTGGCAACATATAAAATTGTCAGACGTAAGTCTTGTGGTCCGTTCATTATAAGTATACCCTATAAAGTGTTGACGTTGGACGTTTAGCA
>RQTK01000353.1:43741-48741 GCA_003991915.1 Elysia chlorotica | reverse complement strand
CATTTAATGGGGGACAAAAACGTTCGTAATAAATTAATGCTAATAAATGCTAAGTCGGGGTTTTAATGCTTTATTTTACACTACTGCCACCTTTGGCGGCTGTTTTTCTCTCTAAACCTAGGTGCCTAGATGAGTCGTGAGGGTACTATTTCGTTATTTTTTTTGTTTTGTTTTTGTTTAATTCCGAGTCAAAAGTCTGATAATTAATTTTACATGTCGTGCTTCTATGCAGAAACAGACTGGACATACGTGTACTTGGACTCCGTTCTCTTAAGTCAAATTGTTTAATGTATAATACGCAATCCTGACACCAACCCAACCAGGGGGCACCATCTAAACGGACGTTTTGAATAGAATCCGCGCGCTGAAACGTCTTGCGACCTCGGCACACATTCCTTTCTGAAGAACCATTAAAAAAAAGGAGAGAGTTGACCGCTGGGACAGATAAAATGCAAGATCGAATAACATTTGGTAATCTCGCTAAAACAATCCTGACAGGCACAGTGGAAGGAAGAAGAGGGGAAGGCTGAACCAACAGGAAGTTGTATACGACGACATAAAAGAGTGGACAAGGACACATCGCAAAATATGGGCCGGTGTTAGCAATTTAGCTAGATTAGAACCTCAGACTGGCGCAAGGTTGTTTGGCATGGAAACATAAAAGACACGCCAACTCCGATTTGGGAGGGGACAATAAACATGATAAATCAATGGCACGAATAGATTTTAAGAAAAAAAAAACAACAGCAAGTCGCAAGCCGTACAGTACAGGCTTTGCATTAATACATGAAAGCGTTCTCGATTTGTTGTGTTCTCTCTCTCTCTCTCTCTCTCTCTCTCTCTCTCTCTCTCTCTCTCTCTCTCTCTCTCACTCACTCTCTATCTGTCTCTCTTTCTCCCTCTCTCTATCTCTTACTTTCTGTCTTTTTCTTTTTCTTTATCTATCTGTCTCTTTACTGTCTATTACTTTATCCCTCTTTTAAATTGTTGTTAGTTGTTGTTTTTTTTTGTTTTGTTTTTTTTTTGGTTCAGGTGCAATGGGTATGATATACAAATGTATATGATATAATAATTATGTCAATAGTCTATTCAGCTGCTACTAGTTTGATCATAATTTGTAGTAACGAATCAGCGGCCTGTATCCGTATTGAGTGATTGGTTGTTTGGCATTTGCAAGGACTGAGCCCTGTGGCACTCCGCTATTTATCTTTCTTGTTCTGAATTTGTCTCCACCTATCCGAACTTGGTGAAGGACAATCATGACAAAGGTCAGGTTGCTGACCACAGGTGAACACATTGAAATGGGAGGAGCGGAGGAGCTGAGCTGAGGTGTAACCATACGATACTACAACAACATTTTACCACCTTTCCAAAGTGTCATGGGGCGGGGACTCTTGACGCTTACAAGATTGGCTATGGTGGCAAGAAAAATAAACATAAGCCAAGTCGTCGCATGTACATGTATAAACAATAATGTATTGTTTGCTCATAGCCTCCTACCGCCTTGCCGTCTCCCCAGGTGGCGTGGCAGTACAAGGTGGTCGAAAGCTGGAGCTCGCGTCTTCTAATCCAAAGGTTGCGGATTCCGTCCCGCTATGACTGACATGTTTTTTTTTCTTCTTTTTTTGGAGTGTTGGTTGAGTCGGCGTCGGTGTGTGATCCTTTCATCGTATCTGATCTTCCGAACAAAACAATACGGATCAAACAGGGGCTATATGGACAAGAAGCTGCGTACTCCCCCTACTAACCACGCCTCTACCTTTCCGAACGGTCCGATACTTTTTGGCGCCAAGGAAAGATCAGCCACTGTGACGCAATAGATAAACATTAGGTAACCAAAGGCGTGCGGCAGCAGTACAGGTAGATAGATATACACACAATGGACCGTCTCCCAGGTGGTGTCGCCGGATAGCTTTGCGTAGAACGAGGTGGTCCAAGGGTAGCGTGCGCGTCTTTTAATCCAAAGATCGTTAGTTCTGTCTCCGTTGCGACAGACGCATCTTTTGTTTTGTTGTTTTAGTTTAGCTTAGCTTGCTGGTTGGGTTTCATGAACTGAGATGCAGTCGCCGTATAATCATGATCTTGTTGGAGAGTTTAGGACAGATAGAGAGATAGAAAGATAATAAGAAGCTAGGGAGAAATAGAGAGATAGAGATACATAGACATAAAGTGACACACAGAGGGGCAGACAGAGATATAGAGAAAGACAGACATAATTTCTCCAACCAAAACCCAGAGTGTCGCCGCAGGCACAAACAAGGCGCTACAGCAGATCTGCCAAACACACCACCCAGGTGAAAAAAAAAACAGAAAAGAAAATATCGGTAAATTATTACGGTTTGATATGCTAAGTTGGATTCAATTGGTTGCTTAACGTTCAATACAGGCTATATTGTGAACGGACCCCATGACTAACGTCTAATAACTTTACATGTATTTAGTGCCACGCACAATATACCACGGCGAGACCTGGACTCCTGTGTCGGCCTGTCACATAAAACTGACACCGACCCAACCAATAGAAGACGAAATTGAACAAAACAGTTTTTGACCGCTCGTGGGATTTTAACAGCGGACCACCCGATCTGGAGACGTACGCTCTGCCGTACGACGAGGGACCTTTACATCAAGTCTTGACTGCTCTCGTCACCACGGGCCCAGCTGTTCCCACCAAGTGAACAAAAGTCGGACACCGCTCTCTCTCTCTCTCTCTCTCTCTCTCTCTCTCTGTCTCTCTCTGTCTCTCTCTCTCTCTCTCTCTCTCTCTCTCTCTCTCTCTCTCTCTCTCTCTCTCTCTCTCTCTCTCTCTCTCTCTCTTCTCTCTCTCTCTCTCTCTCTCTCTCTCTCTCTCTCTCTCTCTCTGAAGACGACTTTGGGTTAGGGGGAATGCACGGGGTGGCTTAGTGGTGTACCATTTTGCCTTCTAATCGGGAAGTCCCCGATTTGATTCTCTATACTGGTCTACTTAGTTATCCCATCTCTGCCTGTCTTTTCTACCTCCTGCAGTTTACATAACTTTTGGGATTTAGGAAAATAACAATTGTAGGTACAGGTAGACGTGCGATAAAGAAAGAGAGCGGAAAATAAGGAGATAAAGAGAGAGAGAGGGAAATAGAATGATAGATAGATAGAGAAATAGAGATAGAGAGAGAGAGAGAGAGAGAGAGAGAGAGAGAGAGAGAGAGAGAGAGAGAGAGAGAGAGAGAGAGAGAGAGGGGTAGTTGAATTCTAGCTGAGTTGGTTTCTTTACGTCCAACGTCAGCAGCAAAGTTATTTTTTCCAAAAATATTGAGGGGCGAATTCACAATACTCGAGCCTGTTGGAGATTTAACAAAGATGTCAACATATCGAAGGTACCAATCGCGGTTTTGATAACATAGACAAGGTAGTGGGCCTAGACGAATCAGACAAAAGACTGGACCACAGGTGAGTCAAATCACCGCCTTTCACGGATGGGTGCCCAGCCGGGAGGAAAAGATCAAAATAATGAAAACAAGGTGACCGTATCAATTGTGGTGCATGCAAGAGGCGGGTACCTACGGCGGCCAAACCATCTTGATGCCCAGGTTGGCTTGCTTCGGCTACATGCGCAAGGGATGAAGTCTATTGTTAATGCTATTTGTAGGTTGGAGTTTGCCAAAGGGCAAGAGGGAAATATTGGAACACAGACGGTATTTTAAGTCAAGCTGTTATAGGTCTCCGTATAAAAGACGAATCGTTGGTTCGACTAAAATCACTTCTCTCTACACCAGTGTGAAGCGAAGGTTGAAGTTATCTGATTATCTCAGTGTATAATTTCTATAATATAGAAATATTATTTGATTTTGATCAAATTGGACTCAGTGGTTTCCTTGTTGGACTAGACTAGAGTAATACCCCTTCGTCGGAACTCTCGTTTCTTGGGAGTGTACGCTTAGTTCAGTTCTACTTTCTGTCTTTCCAGTTTTCTAAACCATCTGAGATTTTAGAATCTACAATCGGAGGTTTGTTGACTTTGTTTTACATTTTCTAAGCTTACTAGATCTAGATCTAGATCTAGACCTTCCAGATATCTACATTTGTGTTTGAATATGATGGTAAAGAACTAGATCTAATTTACTGACTAAATATTTTAGCAAGATCTTGGCTAATCTGTAGATCTAGAATCTAGATATCTACATTTAGATTATAAAATGGGTATTTCTTAAATATCATTTATAATGGGTGTTTTGTGATTATAAATTATTTTTTTTATATACCTAAATTGGCTCAAATTACAGTGAGAGAATTAACTTTTAGCCTCATTTTTTTCCAGATTTATAACATAGATTCTAGTCCTGTTTGGCTACTCTGATTAATTAGTTAGTTGTCACTTATAAATGACAAAAGCTGACAAGGTTGATGCCTGAAGAAATTCTCACTATCTTTGTCATCCTTTTGTTCCATTTATTCTAAAGTTGTTTTCTGTAGTAACGAAATTCTGTCAGCTCACAAATCTTCATTTTAAAAATAAATGACTAGATCATGTCATATTTCAGTACAGGCTGAGGAAATTCAAAGGGTATAAGAAACGTCTGGTAATCCAATATGATATGCTGACGTACAGTCAAACCTGCTCAAGCGACCACCTGTCTAAGACGACCACCTAGTCAAGCGACCAGCTATCCACCACCCCCTTGATTTTTTACTCTATAAATACATCCCATAAAACGACCACTTCTCCAACGCGACCACGACCATCTATTTTCTCTACCAAAATGGCTTTTAACCTGTTAAAACGACCACCACATAACATCATTTACCAGTCTTACATGCTTCACTGACCACCACGAGCCAGTGCGTCGATGTTTGGAGGATTGCGTGTCTAGACAGGTGTCAGACAAGAAGGCCTCGGTGAACGGCGGATTGTAACTTCAAAAGACTATGAGTGGAGGTTCCATAAATGGTCGTTGCTTCCTTTTATGGTCATCAAACTTCCACTCAGTTTTACATAAAAGTCGGATTATGGAAAATTTGTCTTC
>RQTK01000353.1:10887-43656 GCA_003991915.1 Elysia chlorotica | reverse complement strand
CTCTGAATAAAAATGGAAACCAAGCAAAGCAAGAAGACGTTAAACCTTCAACAACGCATTGAAGATATCAAATTGCAGGGATGCCACTTTTCGGGAAATCAGCTTTTTTCGGTCTCCAGATTTTTTCCGGTTTTCAGTCTCAGCAAGCCTTTGAGATCTCCGGTTTTTGATCGCCAACACTCAGTTCTCCCGCTCACAGACCCCGTTTCGGTGAACGTCCGGCTCGTTGCTTTATTCTTACTACTTTTATAATAAACGCTACATCCGAATGTGTCCTTACCGATAGCCACAGATCTGCCATTCATTCTGGTTGGGAATCATTCCGATTTGTTCCACAAATTCGCCTTTTTACGACATTCCGATTAGTTTAGGAAGAAGACATGTTTTTTTTTTTCGCAACTTGCTTTTTTCTTCTCCAAGAAAAAACAATTCAGGCTCTTTTTAGTCTATAGATACCACTGAACAACCTGTCAGTACTTATCTTAAATCATTAACCCACCCGTGCAGCTAGATCTAAAAGTTCTGCAGCGTCAGTTAGCGGAGAAGTTTGGAGTTGGAAAAACTCAGATCCAGAAAACCTTGAAGAGAAAAGCAGACCACCTTGCAGATTTTGACAATGCAGCTCCTTTGTGTAAAAAAAGAAACCCATTAGTGACAGGCAACGAGGAGATCAACGAACTTGTGTACATGTGGTTTACAAATGCCACACAGTGCAAAATCAACGTCACTGGCCCGATGCTCAAGAAGAAGGCTTTGGAATTCGCATCCGTGGTTGGCAACTCAGAAGTAAAAGTTTTGACCTGTCCAAGACGACCACTTTGACCCAGGATCTTCAGTGGTCGTCTTAGACAGGTTTGACTGTACGTGAGAGGTCAAGTTTACAAAATATTGATCCAGTTGGCATCAGTGTAATTGTCAATGTGTATTATAACTTTCCACCCAGATTCACAGTGTCTGAAGCAATCATGGCTGAAGGCGGTATGAATCCCCAGAGGAATGGTCTACCATCATCAAAGGTCAATGTAGTTTGCAGGTGAGTACACATAATGTGATTATAAATGATTAGGCCATTTTACTTAATTCTTGCTGGAAAACTGTCCCTTTTTTTTCCTTTTTTTTTTTTAAAGAATATTATCATGCAAAAATCCCTAGAATTTTTCAGTATACTTACAGATTTTCAGTAAATTTAATGCCTTATATGATATATGCTAAATATAAAAGTCCTGCTTCAAATTGTCAGCAAGTTTAGTAGAAACAACCCAGTCATCATCGATGTTACTATGGTTACAAGTCTATTCAGTGTTTTATAAAAACCCAGAAATTGATTCCCTAGAGTTGTTAATGATTACTTATAAGGTTAGTCAATACATGTTTTACTGTTTGATAATTAATGTGAATATAATGCTATGTGATTTAAATACAAAAAAAATATATAATTGTTTTTATATTTCAGGTATTTTATCCATGGAGTCTGTACTAAAGGTTCCAACTGCCGTTACATACATGATCGATCTGGCAGTGTGCCGTCCGACAACATCTGCAAGTTTTACCAGTCTAATACATGCTCATATGGAAGGAAATGCAGGTAAAATTAGAGGATTCCTTCCCTTCATCAATGTTATTGTCCTCTATGGTGCAATCTACCTAAACGCTTACAAAAAAATTATTTATGAATCTTGCAATCGCTATTTTGCTTCAAAGTAAAAAAAAACCACAACAACAAAAAACAACCATTGAATCTTTTAAATCTTCATTCTATATAAACCCAACTTTTTATTATAACCAGCTAAATTATGCAAAATTCTTGTGTAGATATAACCACGTAAAGCGAGAGGAAGCAAGGCAGTCATCGAGGCACGTCGACACCCCATCCGTCCAACCCCAGCCTCAAGCCAATCCCAGTGAGAGACTTCTGCCCAGCGCATCCATCCAGCCCCCACCACAGGTCAGCGAAAGATTGCGTCCGGCGCCAGACTTGCGTCCGTCGCGCATGGTCACGCTCTCAAAGAAAGACCGGGGCCAGAGCTACGAGGAGAGGCAGAGGAAGAGAGAACAGGAGCTTCAGTGGGTGCAGGCGGAGGTTTTCGTGCCAGGACAAACGTTCTGTGAGTGCATTCTTTAGAGATAATAACTAATCAGTGATTCCATTTTTTTCCTGTAAATTGACGAATTTTAAGTTTTCAAGTTGGCAGGCCAGGGTTCAGTGAAAATCTGTCAAGTAATTATCCTTCGGGACTCAATTTGCCACTTCTCTTTGCACTAGATTTCAGTGAAAAAAAATTTGACCCAGTTGGTGTGACTAAATTTTTTTTTCAAACATACCTTGTCCCATCACGCCACACTTTATTGTGCTCATTGATATCCTCTTGACCTAGCACCTTTTTATATTTATTTGCACACCTTGGTGAGTGTATACCACATGATTACACAAATAAAGCTGATTAAAGTATGCTAAACAAGCACAATGTACGAATAATTATTATAATAAATACTAAATATTAATACACTTACTCTTAATTCAAAAGTCTCAGAAGCTATGTCTTATTTCTGTGATAAATGTATGCCTTGTGATCGCATAAACAAAGCTGTTTAAAAAGGATGAGGAGAATCAATATGATAACAATTTTTATACACTATTCCCAATTCACAGCTCGGAGCAGCTATGCCTCAGTCACAAGGACAGACAACTCGGACACTGGACTATCCCCCCCTGATGATGCCAGCTTGAACTTCTCAGAATGGGAGAGCGACTCGTCATTCGATTACTCAGACAGCTACCTAGTGTGTCCGGGGATTGGCGGTATGCCACGTGAGCTTGTGACGGCCGAGACGCCCCTGTGCCCTTATTATGAAAATGGACAATGTCAACTGGAGGAATGTTATTATGTCCACGGCGATATATGTGACATGTGTGGTATGCCCGCACTCCACCCTGCGAATAAAGAACAGAGGGAGGAACATTGCAGGGTGAGTAGGTGCTGGGGTGATTTGGTACTATCTTAAGATTTATGTTTCAGTGATTTTCAGTAATGGTGTTCTTATGATTGTTGACGACTTAAATAACACTGAGCTATATTTTTATCCTGATGTATGAAAATTTCAATTTTATTATTGGTAATTATTACTTTTTTTAAAGTTTATTTTGCGTGTACTGTTGCTTAAATGCAGTAGAAATAAAATCTGATATATATCGCAACTGTTAAAGTGTCATAGACTAAATATTTAACCTTATTTTGCTACTGCATTGAAAATTTTAAGCTTTTCTTCTGTGGTAACTAAACTTGACTCATCAATAGGTAACTAAACTTGACTCATCAATAGGGCTGCATTAACTTTCCTTTACAGTAATTATTTTAATTTCTTTTTTTCTTTTTCATTCCTCATCAGGAATGCTTGGCAGAGCATGAAAAAGAAATGGAGAAAGCCTTTGCCATCCAGGCCAGTGAGAATAAGGAATGTGAGATCTGTTTGGAATCTGTCCTCGAAAAAGAGACCCCGTCTGAGCGTCGGTTTGGAATTCTGGAGAACTGTAACCACTGCTTCTGCATCAAGTGCATACAGCAATGGAGAGGCAATAAAGATTCTTCTATAGAGATGCAGAAGTAAGTACATACTTGTGGCGTTGTGCATTATTTAAATTTTTTTTTAATGATGGAAAAGGGGGGGTGTAGAGGTTTGTACTTTTGCACTCATGATTTTTTCCTATTAGTGATTCACACTCCCAGGGTTAACTTTATTGTTATTATTATTATTATTATTATTATTATTATTATTATTATTATTATTATTATTATTATTATTATTATTATTATTATTATTATTATTAATGTTATGTAAGCACATTTGAATTTACTCACCTTGTAAAATTTTTGGTGAACTAGCAGAATTGCCTATCTCTTTAAGTATTGTCTAGGCTTTTTTACAGAAGTCGTATCCCTTGTTATATATATTCTCATGTTGCTAACAAAATCGTCTATCTAAAAAAATCAGTGTAGTTTTTTAAAAAGTAAAAGAACTCTATTTTGAAACTTGTCTGGGTTGTTTTTCAATTTAAGTTATTTTAATCGAAGATTGAAAAAGTTTGGCCTAGCCATTTTGTGAGCAAGAAGGTGACAACATTTTCTAAAACTGTTTCTTTTTTCCGCAGATTTTGCCCTACTTGCAGAACTCGTTCAGATTTCATCACCCCGAGCGAGAACTGGGTGGAGACCCCTGAAGAGAAGGCAAAAATCATTGACATTTACAAGAAATTTATGAAGTAAGTTGCCATCTTTATAGCTATCTTTGAGAAAATCAATCTATCTATCTTACTACTATCTTTTTCTATGTTCCTCTGTTCTCCTTTTCACAATAACAATTTTCCTATAGTATTCCTGTGTCTTTTTTAAGTTGATTGATGAACACACTGTTGTTCACCCACACCTCTTCTATTCCATTTTTTTGGTTCAATACAATCAGTCCATGTAAGATTTCTCATCGGGGCTTTGCTTGGAATCTTGTCCTGCTACTTAAGACTTTAACTAGGAAAATTTTTTGGTAGATATAGATCAGCAATACAATTTAGAGGTCAAAATTGAACATGGTAAAGAAGAAATTCTGTTTTGTGTTATTCAAGAGTAAGTACTTCAAGGAAGAAAAGGTTAAAAATAAACCATATTATAACTTAAACTAATGTAGGGATAATTCAATCACCCTCAGAAATTCAAAGGCAACCACCCTATAGGGATAAAATACATCTTAAATAAATCTAGCTCCATCTATTATATTTCAACTATTCTCAGAGCAAAATACTGTACATGTAAATACTTCAAGATAGACAAAGGCTAAAACTTTAAGAAAGGTAATGGTTAGAAATTTTAAATTACCTCAGCTAATCTAATATTTCAATCACCTTAAGTGTTGGATTTTAAACCAACTCAACAACAACTCAATCACCTTAAGAACTACCGCCCGGTTTCAAAGCAATAAATCTTTATCTTCAAAGTAATCTAATATTTTAATCATCCTCATAACCAAATACTCAAGAAAAGCAAATGCTAGAAATACATTTTAATTTACTACAAGTTAGTATGATATTTCAATTGCTGTGAAATTGAAAACACTGCAGTTTTTGTTTTTTTTTTAAGGCAAAGGCTAAGAAAAACAAACTAATTTACCCAACTAATACATGTATAATATTTCAACCACCGTTAAAAAAACTCACTGCAAATACTCCAAGAAAGGCAAAGACTAAAAACTAGTCTTAATATACTTCACACTAATTAAATTATTTCAATGACACTCCTACAAAAACACTGCAGATGTTGCAAGAAGGGTGAAGTCTAGAAATCAATCTTAAAATCTTAAAATACCTCAAACTAATCTAATAATTCTTATTTGAATCACCCTCAGAGGGAAGCCCTGCCGATACTTCAAGAAAGGAAAAGGCGAGTGTCCGTTTGACAGGAAGTGCTTCTACCTGCACGCTCTGCCGTGCGGCCAGCGCGTTGAATGCAATCAAGTCAAACGCAGGCGGCGGACGAACGCCCAGGGCAGACAGGAAGTCTTCGAGGCCGACAGCCTGTGGGACTTCATCGACACCAGGGACGGGATCCGCGTCCACACCGACGAGCTTCTCGCTGACCTGCTCAATGATTTGTCCCGGGTTAGTTTTGACGGAAACACGCGCCTTTTGGATCTGTATGAGGGGGACTGAATGACTGGTTATATAGTGTCAACCTTTTTTATGTTTTATGTTTTACGTTTTTAAGTCAACGGAGTCACATCACGACATCCAAGCAGTGAAATAGACATTTCATTTTTAAAGATTAAAAGCTAAGTTTTCAAAACTAAAACTTTTTTAACCTTTTTTTTTTGTTGTTGGTTAGTAAGATATGAATTTTTGATAATTGTGGAAAAATACTGTAAAACAGTGTGATTTTATGAACATTAATACACGATTTTAGTTAAAGATGTACGCCCCTGTTAGATGTGGCAAAGGCAGCTCTAGTGGGACAGAATTTTGGATCTGTATGAGTGATTCACAAGCTCAATAGTATCAAATATTTAGTTCCCCGCAAAAGGATTGATAAAGGAATTCTATCTCATCTTTTCGTTTAATTTTATGCCTGTATTGTGTGATTTTTAATACATGGATTTGTCGAAAATGTTCAACTTGATTTCAATAAGTTACAAGCGTACTTTGAAACCAAAGTTTTATTTCAAAGTTTTGGGGTAACCTCTATGGGTGAGATCAAATGATAGACTCAAATCAGTCTCATTTTTATTTTCCTACATATTTTCATGTTGGTGTTCAAAAGTTAGTTTGATATAAATAATTTTACGTGAGTCAAGAAATGTATGTGCTTAAGGATTAAGCTCAACTGGTCAGTTTTGTATGACTTTGGATTTAGGGTCAATTTTTTTTTTTAAAATCTTGGGTCACTTTGCTACTTTTGGAATATCTTTAGAAATTATCTGATTTTAATTTACATTCTGGCTGTTAAACTGAATTGTCTTTCAATACTTTAAAGTCACCATTTTATCCATTTGTTTTAATATACCAATGCTAAACTATGTACATTTGAACACTCCACCATGTGGTATATTATTACTGGCTCCTTGTGATACTAAATTTGAGAAGCAACCAGGGTGAATCAGGCTTAAGTCGGAATTCAGACTTTTTAAAGTTATTGATAGTATCTTAGTTTGGGTAAGTTTAAGATCCCCTGCGTAACGCAATAGCCTGTACATTGTGTTTAGGAGTTTCAGATGCAGTTTAAAAGTTTGATAAAAAACAAACCATTTTTAGAGCCAGAGAAAATTCATTTCACTTGTAAGTAAGAAAAAAAGTAAATATGTAGAGCAGTTATGTTATGTCTAGAGGGCTCGCTATATCAACGACTTGTGCCTGAAAAACCCTGGTTGCCTCATATTTCTATTTAGATACTGATATCAGGTACTTTTTGTTTGCGCATAATTAAAAAAAAAATTTGCTGATGAAATTCCTTGTATATGTGTGTTATATGTGTATACCAATCTCTCTTGTTTCTATCACTCTCTGTTTATCTTTTTGTTTGTCTGACTCTCTCTTTGACTTTCTCTCTCTCTCTCTCTCTCTCTCTCTCTCTCTCTCTCTCTCTCTCTCTCTCTCTCTCTCTCTCTCTCTCTCTCTCTCTCTCTCTCTCTCTCTCTCTCTCTCTCTCTCTCTCTCTCTCTGCGTCTCTTTTTCCCTGTCATTGTTTCAAATATACATTTGTTTTATGAAAATGCAATTTGCAATCAAATTTGTGTTAATTACTAAACATTTTTTGACACTGTCACTGGATTCTGATAATTTTTCCTTTATTGATTTCTGTATCTGGAAGAATTTTTTCTTTTATAATTTGGGAAATGTGAATTAGTGAAGTTTGAATCCTTTTTTTTATTTTTAATATTATCTTTGGACCTCTGTATCTAGACATTTATGTAAGGTATCCCACTTTAGATTTGTGGATGGTTAATTTGACAGAGTGTACACAATGGATAATCCAGACATGTTACATGACAACTTTCCAGATAATTTAAACCACTCCCTAATATCTGTATATACCAGAATATGAAATGATAGAATCATGCCCCAAACCTCCTATAGCTAGTACCACTCTTTAACTTACATTATTGATATTGAAGAAGAAATGTTTAAAGATGTTTTTTGTTTTTTTTTATCGCTAATATAATTGTCAATCTCAGAGACGGATGAAAGTAACTCAGACCCACCAGGAAAATAAGATAAGAAAAAAACGTCTGGGCCAAATGTAAAACATCCAATTCAACTGAACTCTGAAGTCTTACGATAAACCAGCATCATTGGTTTTCAGATTGTATGCAAAAAAAAAAATATCTGCTTTGTAGGCAAAGGGCGATAAGTAAGTTTATTCAATTTTGTGAAATGCCCATATTTTTTCTTTTAGTTTTTTTTTTTGTGGCTTTTCTTTTTTTTTAAGGATCGATGAAATGCCATTGTCTTTGTGAATTTGACGATTTTCCTTCTCCTTTTGTGTATTTTGTTGCAACAGCCAATGATTCATTTTGCATAACATTTATAAAGAATTACAATTGACATCTAAAATTTGCTAAAAAAAATGAGGCAACTACCGTTAATTAAACATAAGTCGGAATTTTGACTTGTCAAGAAAACAAAATTTACAGTGTGTCATTAAGCATAAAACTCACTTGATAATTGTTAAAATTTTGTTTCTTCTATCGCTAGAGCTAGAGATAATCTTTTCCATTTGAAAAAGGAAAAAAATCAATATAGAGTACTCCCTCTATGTTTAGAGAGAGGGCTGCAAGTCAAAACTTATGTCAACAACTTGTGCCTGCTTCACCCTTGTTGCCACACAAATTGATCACCATCACTGTTGTCTGAAAGCTGGAATGAAATTTGTGATACTGCTGGATTTTGAAAGACTTCGGTGCAATGACAGTAAAACACTGAGAGACTTTTGTTTATGTATGGTCTGAAAATAAAGAGCTGGACTTTTGAACTGCAATACTTAGCTTGTTTTTGTGTCATATGTAATTTGAGACGAATGTTGTGGTTTGTGTTCAAAAAGATAATGATAATTGTAATAATAATAATAATAATAATAATAATAATAATAATAATAATAATGATAATAATAATGATAATAATAATAATAATAATAATAATAATAATAATAATAATAATAATAATGATGATGATAATGATAAAAGTAACGATAATTGAATAAATTGAAAATGTAGAATAAAGAAATGAAATAAATACATATACACTGTATAAATAAATTAAAAAAAAAGAAAATATTCCAATAAAAAAATACCCTAAATAAGTAAATAAAATGAATAAAACAATTAAAAGAAAAAAATGAAATAAAATATATGAATAAAAACATGAAATAAAATACACGAAAGAAATTAGATATAGTGTGGCTCTAAATGAAATTAATTAAATAAAAGAAAAGGAAAATAGAGAATAAATTTAAAAAATTAAATAAATTAATAAGTAGATAATATTTTAAAAAAAGTAGAAAAAAGATTTTTAAATAAAATAAATAAAAATCAACATGTAGGAAATTAGATGTAGTAAAGCTGTAAAGTTTCAAAACAATAGAAAACATGTATGCTTTTTAGATAACTGACAATTTTATGTGCTGCCACACACGAACCAGGGCTTGGAAACAAATATTGTCTCAGCAGGTCACATTACACAAACACCGATCCAACCAGTAAGGAGCGATATCCTACAAAACGATCGTGCGATTTGAACCGTGAACTTCATGATCTGGAACTAACGCTCTACCACTTAAGCCTGTTTGTATCCACGGCTTTGAGCAGTATTCTGTGTGTTACTGTTACTGTATAGACCAGAGGCCTTACGATAGCGAGTCTCAAAGTGAAACGAAGACGGTAAGTACGGGGATTGAGAGCGACGTCAAATCATAGCTCTATCCTAGACTTCAGCCAAGGAGCCAATAATAAATTGTATGCGATTATAAAATCTATTGCTAGAGGTGTGTTTATGTCATCAAACATAGTCGTGTTGATTGCAAAACATCTACTAAGAGATACGACCACGCCTCGCTCTGCCATTAGATAGAATAGGCAACAACTGATAGTGGTAAAGCAGAACTGACGCAAGTGATATAGAGCGTTGGTCTCCCAATTGAGAGGTGGCTAGTGCAGGACCTACTAACGATACAAAAGTCACTTGTTCCGATTTCGTCATCTACTGGTTTGGTCAGTGTCAGTGCGTCAATGTGACTGGCTTAGACAGTAGTCGTGGTATCCCCGCACTGTCTCTGTGTGGCAGCATGTAAAATTGTCAAACGTTAGTCTTGGGGCTCGTCCATAATATAGCCTGTATAATGCTGAGTTTGGACTCTAAACAACAGAAAAACAAAACACAATTTTACGGTTATGGAATAGGCTAGGAACAGTATTATGAATCCACAAGACGATTGCGGATGACGCAATCAAGCCCCTAGGCCACGGATTTTCTGATCGCTCATTGGCTCCGTCAGTCTTGAATAGAGCTACTATAAGCCGCTGGCGTGTGTTCCTTTACATATCATGTTAGCCATTGCAAAGGCTGCTGGTTACGCAATGCCTCGCTCACGTTTTAGAATAGGAAACAGATCCTAAGAGACTAATAGTCTCCTAGAATAGTGTAGCATGTAGCGATTAGATCTACGTATGTGCGTGGGAGAACTGGCGCGATTGGTACAATGTTTCACTCCCAATAAAAAAAAAAGATTTCTAGTTCAAAACCCACGATCGGTCACAAAGAATTTTTTCATGGTCCGATTTCGTTCCCAACTGATTTGGTCGGTGTACCACAAGTCATAGAATCCCCAAACTGTCTTTTATGTGGCAGTACGTAAAATTTAACACACTAGTCTTGGGGATCGTCTACAATAATAGCCTACACAGTGCTGATATTGGACGCTATGCAATTAACTAGCTCAAACTCAAACGGAAACTCGCAATGCCACTAGTTAGAATGGGAAACAGACCCTAATAGACCCTATAGTGTTGAAGCATCGTTTTGCCTATAGCTACTCAGTATGTAGATTGGCGTGCTAAAAAATGGCGAAGATCTTGGAATGTCGCCTACACATTAATTATACACAGTGCTCCTTTTTTTCTGTGAAGCGTACATACCGTGGTACAACCAGAGATTATTACAGCACATAGCACTGGCCTTATTTTGTTGCTTCGCTTCTAACCACAAAACTCTAGGCTGTATCGTGGACAAATCTTATGACTAACGTCTGGCATTTTTATGTTTTGTCACACATGGATAGTGCCAAGATACCACTAGTCATGTCTCAGCCCGTCACACAATAGTGACACCGATCCAACCAGTAAGGGACGAATTCTGACAAATACATTAATTTTTTGACCGATCATGGGTTTCAAGCCGATGCACTGTCGATTGGGAAACCAACACTCTACCACTTAACCTACTTCGGCTCCGCACAGCAGTACATTTTTTTCATCCAGCAACAGTTATCATTAGTGTTCTTTCAAGGTCTAACGCATTTTTTCATGGTAATGCACAAATCCTATAAAAACTGCCCTCAAAATGTATTTTACTTTATTAAACTCCTAAGCTCTGAAAAAGTATAACAGTTGTTTTTTCTAGGACAACTTAATTTGCTTTAGTGCGCGTACTCTATTGGCAAAACGCTAGTATAAAACATTGATATAAACTAATCTGAAAAAAAAAATCGAACACTGACACATTAATTTTTAGCATTTTCGTGTTGGAAAATCACGAACGACTTTCTTTAGTTTTGTTCTGGCACTCTTGTATTCGTACTATAATGGCACAAACAGCAAAGCTTAATTTCGTCTTAAATGAGCGGGGTCATGATTATGTGTCACTGCTTCTTACTAATCTTCGTACTCTTTTGGTACTGTAAAAACTAAATAGCCTAATGTCGATCCAATTGCGCTGGAAGATGTTAATATTACATTAACAAATATTATCCAAACACACAAAAAAATCTGGTACATGTGAGAACTACGTAGATAAAATACGTCCTAAATGAGTTAATACATATATACAAGTTACTTTAATTATTTTTGTCCAAAATAACAAGATATCTGTACATACTACATGGAATTTGTTCGTCCTATAATGCGCGAGGCCATGATTGTGTGTCAGCGTTGCTCACTAATTAGTGTATAGGAGAAACCACAGCTGGCTTTCCAGTGGAGAGCTCTAAAGCAGGGAGAGAGGGAAGAGGAGTCCGTTTCCTGATACGATTATCAATGACCCAGGGTTGGTATAATTATCGCTGTTCTGTTTTAGGAACTTGCTTAAGCCTGGCTGCAAAGAAAAGAAGATGTTGAGTCAAGGTTAGTAGAATGGTGATAATGATGATGATGAGATGATGATGATGATGATGATGATGATGATGATGATGATGATGATGATGATGAATAATAATAATAAAAGTAATAATAATAAAAAAAATAATAAATATTTATGATAAATAACATTTTAAGGGTTTTATGAAATAAAAAAAAACAAAACAAGAAAAACATACAAACAAACAAACAAACAAACAAAATAGCCTACAGCGCTTTACAATACAGTGACAATACACGTGCAATTAAATAACAATTTTTAGAATTTAGTGCATAGTTATACAAATTTGGAGAATTGTAATTACTGATAATAGTGTTAACTTGTGCAATAACTGTTACTCAATAAAAAATTTAAAATGCGGCAATCATTATTATTTAAAGAAAAATCAAATTAGGCTTAGTCACGTGGTAAAAACAAAAACATTTAAATTAGTTTCTATAATGTAACGAAATCATTGAACGTAGTATCGCTGCTAAAACGTTTTCCTGATCGGTCATTTCCTGAGTTGCAACGCACCAAAGTGACACACTGAGTGAACAACCCAACTGATTTATTTAACTAAGATTAGCATGTATGTGGGCAAGTCTTTGTTATATTTGGAGATGCTATCTCCTGTTTGCTAAAGTGTTTGTGTGTGTCTTCGTGTGTGTGCTGGCTCAAGTGGTAGAGCGTTGGTCTCCAAATCGGGTTGTCCATGGTTCGAAACTCACGATCATTTAAGCCGTTTTAGCTATCGTCCAACTTCAGCAATATATAAGCCTATTAGTAAACGGACCCTTAGACTGAAGTCTGATACTAATACGTGCTACCCCACAGAGACATGTGGGGATATCAGGAAATCTGTCTCAGCAGGCTGAATTATACTGACATAGATCTATACCTAATTTGTAAGGAAAAAGGCGACCATATGGGCAGTCGAACCAGAGACCTTCTGAAATGAGGCCGCACAATATAGCACTGGGCCACTCCTACCTACCAGCGAACTAGTAAATAGAATACAATGAAAGCCATAGTTTACTAGTGGGTCGACGAGTGCAATGTTTGTTCTTATAATTAATTACCATATTTAATATTAAAACAAAACTCAACTAATCCCATATACGTCTACATAGAGGAAAAGTGATATTTGCGTGTTCAACCTTGACTAATGACGCACATTTTTAATAAAGTCATAATTATACTTAATTACCCTATGGCGTCTTAACCAATGCAGAAATAGGCGATCCCTCAGTGCGATAAGCGTTAGAGCGATAAGCGACTGGAAGGCGACACTAGCTAGTTCCTCCCTGGCCCTCCCTACACGATGAGCTACATTACTTACTAAGCCGTACGTACAACGTCGCAGTATCTTACGGCTTGTCATAAGCCAGATACTTGAACAGCTTAGGTTGAGTCGTAAGCTTGGCTTAACTTTGTACTTATGACCCAAAGTGAATAGGGCGAGGCTACGTTACTCAAGTGGTCTTTTCTGATGCCGGAAAAAGTTGCTGTGTAGGCTGAATAATCGTGACTAATAGTGTAGTAAGGACAACGTTAAGGTAAACTTAACGTAGAAGAATTGGAAGGCTTGCTGTAAGCTACTGCTACGTTGTTTTTTTTTGACGATCCATATCATTTTTGTAACGAATTTTCTTTAGTAGTCATGTCAAAGAAAAAAAAAAGAAAAAAAAAGACATGAAAAAAAATGGAGTCTCTTAGAACATATTAAGATCTATAACGTGTCAAATCAATCATGTTATTTTCTATGATTGTTTATTTTCTTTACGTCTAAATGGTGATATTGAAACAAAAATAATCTCATTTTTAATTGGTTTAAAGTAGAACACTGACATAGCATTTCATTTTTTTTTTGGCCAACTAATGAGAGATCTTTCTTGGTTTAATGCCGTTGTCTTTGTTTTTCTTTGTTTCAATTTTTAAACTAAAACTTCTTTATGTTTTGTGCTTTCACAATAATGACAAAAAGTGAACAAATCGTATTTCATTGTTTCTATTGTTCCTATATCATATTGCTTATAGGGAACAACGGTTAGAAAAAAATGTGTCACTTTGATAGAAAACACGATACATTTTCAATAAACAGAAGCGCCGAAGTGTAGTTTTCTCCCATTTAGCGCGCTTTGTGATTTCGTTTAAAATTTAAAAGACGTGGCTCTATCTTAGACTCAAGGAGTCACAAACGAATGAGAAAAGTTAGAAAAGCCATTGTCTAAGACATACACATCAGAAAAGGGAGAAAAACTATCGTCCAAGATCTGTAACTTTGTCATCAGTCAACGCTGTGCAGATCGCGAACCCTGTAACAATATCATTTATAGAGAATGGTCTGAGTCTTGCTATGTCTGTAACAATACCA
The DNA here is from genome assembly GCA_003991915.1 of Elysia chlorotica. Classification (NCBI taxonomy): domain Eukaryota; kingdom Metazoa; phylum Mollusca; class Gastropoda; family Plakobranchidae; genus Elysia; species Elysia chlorotica. The sequence continues at coordinate 29,419 of RQTK01000353.1, read as the reverse complement.
TTTATAGAGAATCGTTTGCTTGCAAAGCGACAAACAGATAATCATCATAGAGAATGGCTGCCAGTCTTGGCCAAGTTCGACTTAAAAAGTGGCCAAAAAGAACCTCGCGTGGCCAAACCCTAGTAGCACTTTGACCCCCCATCAAAAACTCATCAGTTTTGATAATTAACAAAAAAGCCTTTGGAGAAGGTTTTCAAAAAAAAAATCTAATTTTAAAAAAAATTATTAGATCTAATAAATTAATACATTCTGTAAGGGTAGTTACAAACAAATATTGGTTAGGCCTACCTGTAAAATGGTGTAGTTCTATAAAAGTATCATAACGCCATCCTTTACTGATTGTCCAGTCTACTCATAGTGTGCAAACACCACATTGATGTCTGCATCGGAGGGCCCAGTCTCAGTTTCTGTTGAAGTAGCCCTAGTATTGACGTCCATAATTAAAAAAAAAAGTTTCGAGTCATACATGTCAGAGGTGAACAAAGACATCATTTCATCAGTAGGCTGGAAGTCTGTACAGCATTTCTCTCCAAATTTTAAAACTGTTCTTATCCTCAATATGGCCTCAAGCATCTTGTTGCTCATTGTGCTTCTGGATTTTGTTTTAATACTGGAACAAATGAGAAAATACGTTCGCAAACGGCATTGCTCACAGGGGCTGTCAGGCATCTCAGTGCATACTCTGCAATGTACTTGAACGGATTTTGTCCTGCACTATTCTCGTGTTTCAATATTCCACTCCAGAACTTTATGGGGTCCATGGGAATTTCTCCACCAAAAACAGTCTCAGAAGCCCAGTCAACGTGCAACATTTTCCTGTACTGCTCTTCTGCTGATGGGTCAAGAATCAAATGCTTCATTGGCAAAGCACTGTAAGCTGATCGATCAAGCTGTGATAATACAACTTTGGGGCTCAGCTTGCACAGATCTTTGAAGACGTTTTCTGATGGCGGTAACCTGTTTTCTAATTGAGAAATGGCTTCCATCAAAAAACTGTAACATCTCTGTTGAACGGCAGTTATTGTTGACGTATCATAGACTTTTTTTGCTTCATTCGTGAACTTTGCACCAAAGTCCACATGCTCTAGCAGTTTTGCCTTGCCGTGTACATCATACACTCTTGCCTTCAAAGACCTCAGATGGAGATAGAGTTCCTTTACCATCTCTTCTGGATTTGCGTTCAGAGATTGAAAGAAAGCATTCACTGATTCAAATTCAGAAATAATTAGGGATAAAAAATGAAAGTACAGCAGGTTCACAGGGTCATTCAACATGTTAAGTATCGTACGTGCTTTGTACCTCGAGTCAGCGGTGCATACTGGTTCTGCTGCCATGAAGTAAGCTTTTAATTCCTCCCAGTTCACGAGCATACTGTATATAACTTTGCCTCGAACTAGCCATCGGGTGGCACAGAGTTTCTGGAATGGAAGAGGGTTTCCAGCCTGTTCATTATTGACATCCATGATGCTCACAAGCTCCTTGAACGCTTCCCTTTTTATTATGCTCTTTGAAAACCATTTCGGGATTTCTTTCAAAAGAAATCCAAGATTCGACGGCATTTTTTCAAACGCGTGTTCTACACATAGGGCAAGTGAATGGCAGATACACTTCATGAGAACACAGTTCGGAGACATGTCCCTTATTCTGGACCACACAGAATTGTACTCTCCGACCATGATCGAAGCCCATCACAAGCAAAGCCAATACAGTTGGCTAAGTCTAGTCCTATTGTTGCTAATTCACCCTTCGGAGCATCAAACAACGTTGCACTCGTTGCTTCAACAACTTTCACCAATCCAACAAAAGCTGTTAGAATTTTCGATTCACTTTCACTATAAAATCGAACACACACACACAATAATATCTGTAGATTCGTCTATCAGCACACAAAAATGTTTGCCATGTGCACTTGATTTCAGCTCATTTTTAAGGCTAACGCTAACAACTTCTGTAATCAATTTTGAACACTTCGTTCTATGTAGCCTCATTTTCCCCAACATGCTACCCTGACTGTGCTTTACAACAATCTCACCAATGTGGTCAACTGCAACAATTGAACAGTTGCATGCAATTCCCACAGCGAGCTGGATCTCTGCTAGTTTTAAGCCTGCTTCAACGGGGGGACGTCGAGGTGTTGTTATAACAGGTAGTGGCTGGTTCATTTGTGACCCGCGAACCCGCTTTTGATGTTCGTCGGACGTCTCGTGCTTGCCTATGTTGTAGATTTTTGGCAGCATGCTTTTTCTACACAGTTTACAAAAAGCATTTCCATCACTGTCTTCATTCAGCCAAACATATTTGTTCTCCCAAATTTTCTTGTATTTTCTTGTGCTTGATTTTGAGCTACAACTGTCATCACCCTTCCTCTTCTTTGATTGAAAGGATGAAGCCAATCTGTAAGATTTGATAAATCAGGTCTAGATCTAGATCTATAATTCAAATTAAATCTAGATGTCTAGATCACAAACACATTGTTTTAATTGAAATTAAGCACAAATTCAACACAGGAAAAATAAAATATCACCAGACAAAGAATGCACAAGACACAAACTGAACCAGCTTAGGCTAGGCGTACTCCAACTCTTGATTTGAGAACAACAAAACCACAAGCATTGCACGTGCACATTTTTTTGGAAAATAAGAGCCAATCAAAGCCAGCCCAGTTTCATTCGCCCCAAGCCCAAAGCCCGCGAAAATGTTAGCATAACCAGTTTTTCTTCTTCCGTACTGCAAAACCACATTTTGTGTCACTTGTGTTTTATATTGGTATTTGGTATTAAGTTAGTTGGTTCTTTTTTAATTTATAAAAAAAAATTACAATAATGTCTTTTCGCCGAGTGGCCAATTTCTGATCCCACGTGGCCAAATTCAGATCTGTGGCCATGATTTTTTTTCGTGGCCAAGAGATTTTCTGTGTGGCCAATTTTCGGCTATTTTGGCCACGCACGTGCCCATCTGGCAGCCCTATTCTGGACATGTGTCGGTTGTGTGATTGTGTCCTGATCCGAGGACCGAGGCGCCTCCGATCATTTATAGAGAATGGTCTGAGTCTTGCTATGTCTGGTTTATGTCGTAGGACAGTATATGGGCGGTGCAGCGACTAAACCAGAGACGAATTCTCCCCCCCCCCCTCCACCCCCACCTATTTCCCGAATAGCGGTGTCACTTAACTCACCCTCTTATCGCCACTAATTACCTCCCTTGGCACGAGTTTTTTTTTTTCGTTTTCAGTCCCATTGTTAATATTATTTTTTTCCTCCATCTTGCATTTCGCGACATGAGAGTAGGCCTAACAAGGTCCGTTCTGCCTTCTTTATCAATATTGTTATGTATCCTTATAATCCCCATGTCAAGCTTTGAGATGAAAGCCCACATCCCTATTCTTAGTCGTGTGTTCTACCACTGTGCCAACTTGTGCTCTCAGTTTTGGCGCTTGTGTTAAAGCATTGGTCTTCTATCGAAATCCGCGGTTCGAAACCAACAATCAGTAAAATAATATTCGTACGGTTTCGTTCCTTTCTGGTCTGGTCGGCGTCAATATAATATGATCGGCTGAGTCAGGAGTCTGGTCGCCCTGCCTTGTTGCTTGACGCAGTAGCCCTGGGGTAGAGCATTGGCTTCCGACCCACTAGGTCTGTGGTTCGAGCCCTGGCGATTTCAGCCCTTACTGGTTGGGTCGGTGTCAGTTTAATGTGACCAGCTCAGACAGAAGTCACGGCATCCCCGCCCTGTTTCAGCACATAAAATTGTCAGACGTCAGTCTTTGGGCCCGTCCAGAATGTAGCTTGTATTGTGCTGATGTTGAACGTTAAACCAAATTAACTTAAATCCCCGCACTGTACCTGAGAGAAAGAATGCAAAACTGTATGGCTGTATGTGTTTCCTTTGTCTCAGTTTCTCTCTAGGGTTTCCATGCCTCTGTCTGTCTCTTTGCCTGTCTACGTCTCTTTCTCCAACTCTCTCTCTCTCTCTCTCTCTCTCTCTCTCTCTCCAACTCTCTCTCTCTCTCACTCACTTTATCTTCACATGTCACCATTTCTTTCTTTTTATTTCTGTCACTCTCTTACTTCTTCTCTGTGTCATTTCTTGTTCTCTCTCTCTCTCATCTTATTTTTCCGTGGCACATTCTCTTTCTCTCTTTATCTCTCCTTTTCTCGGTCACGCCGTCACTCTGTCTTTCACATTTTTTGTCACCATCTAGTTTCTTCTTTCCCACTCTCTCTCCTTATCTCTGTCTCTCTCCTGCTCTTTGTCACTCACTCTCTTTTTCTCTGCCACTTTCTCTCTCTGCCACTTTCTTTCTTTCCTTCTACCTGTCACTCTCTCTCTCTTTCTCTCTGTTGCTCGCTCATTTTCTCTGCCATTCTTTCTCTCCATCTCAATGTCATTCTTTCTCCTTCTCCCTGATATTATATTTTTTCTCTATGGCACGCTATCTCATTCTTTTGCATGTTACCCCCTCTATCATCTTCTATGTTAATATAGTTATAATTATCTCCAGCTCTATATCATGATTCATCCTTCTCTCTTTCACTTTCTGTCCTTATTTTGTCTGACACTCTCTCTAATTCTCTAAGTCACCTTTTCTTCTTCTCTCTTGTTTTCTTTTCACCTCCTTCTCTCTGTCACTCTTTTCTCTCTCTCTTTCTCTCTCTCTCTCTCTTTCTCTCTCATTTTATCTTTCTGCGTCCCCATTTCTTTCTCTCTCTCTCACTTTATCTTTCTGCGTCTCCATTTCTTTCTATCTCTATCTCCGGCAGCATATATTTCCAGGTCCCCATTTCTTTCTCTCTCTCTCCCCCCCTCTCTCTCTCTCTCTCTCTCTCTCTCTCTCCTTCTATCTGTCTCCTAGCCAATGATCTTTCTTCTTCTCTCTTGTTTTCTTTTCACCTCCTTCTCTCTGTCACTCTTCTCTCTCTCTCTCTCTCTCTCTCTCTCTCTCTCTCTCTCTCTCTCTTTCTCTCTCACTCTATCTTTCTGCGTCTCCATTTCTTTCTATCTCTATCTCTCTCACTCTATATTTCCGCGTCCCCATTTCTTTCTCTCTTTCTCTCTCTCATCTCACTTTCGCGTCCCTTTCTTCTCTCTCTCTCTCTCTGTCTCTATCTCTCTCTCTCTCTCTCTCTCTCTCTCTCTCTCTCTCTCCTTCTATCTGTCTCCTAGCCAATGACTTGCCCCCATGTGACGCCAAATAATGAACCTATACCATCATTATACTATCTGCGATCCACACAACGATAGTATATCACGTAATCACGACCCTCGGGCATGGGATTTTCTAATCACTCATTGGCTCCGTAATTCAAGGATATAACTATGAATGGACGCCAATGCAGAACTGCAGATTCCCTTCATAGATCGTCTTTGTTTTGCCATGGGACTGGTTATCTCAAAACCTCTCTGCTCTCAGAGACCAGGCTGCATGCAATCCGAGCTGCCGATGTTATCGCTGGGGTGAGTAGTCCTTAGCGCGGAGACCAAGTCCTCAGAAATAGAGACTGTGCGATTCACACGATCTTAGCGAATGACATGGCCACGCCCCTAAGTCCTTGACTATTCTGGTCGCTTATTAAAAAGGAAACGCTTGGAAGATTGAGTTGAGTTGAGTTGGTTTTAATGTTCAACATCAGGACTTTATAGGCTATACTGTGGACGGACCCCAAATCGGACGTCTGACAATTGTATGTGCTGCGACACACGAGGCAGGGTGGGGATACCTTGACTCCTGTCTCAGCCGGTCACGCTTTGAAGGTAAACACTTTCACTTTCCGAGTAGTTGGAAAACATGGTTCATTTTATAAAGTCAGAAATATCGTTGTAGTATACCTAGAAGTTTTCTAATTGTGTGTTCGATAATATTTTAAAAAGGAAGCGCTTGGAAGGTTGGGTTGAGTTGAGTTGGTTTTAACGTGCAACATCAGCACTATATAGGCTATATTCTGAACGGTCCCCAAGACGGACGCCTGACAATTTTATGTGCTGCCACACACGAGACAGGGCTAGGATACCATGACTCCTGTCTCATCTGGTCACATTATACTGACACCGACCCAACCAGTAGGACCTCTAACTAAGGTATATAACTATTGGTGAGATAGTATTTCCAATCGGCTCTATAACTATAAGTCTAGATTAAAGCTGTGTGTTAATTGGACGCCGCTATATGACGTAGGTCTAGAGCCAAAATTTTGTAAGTGCCTTCTTTAACTCTTTGCAGTTAGAACAATATGCCTCTCAACCTGTGATATTCGTCTTCGTTTTCACCAAAAGCTCCGTTGTCACAAATCCTGTATTGTGATACCACATGCTCTAGGTTGACGCTGTATGGCGACGGTTCATAACTCTAAAAATACAATGCCATTTGTTGCATTGCTAGAATATGAGACACTTAGCTTATTTAGCTCCTTGCACAGAATTTTATATTTTAGCCTAGAACCGTATGACGTTCGTTCTAAGCTCCAAAAATACAATTCCACTTAGAGCTGTTTATGGCGACTTTTCGTACGATGCTGTTTTTACATCGCAGAAAACTTTAGGCATTAACATCGCTTCTAAACCAAGGTTCTAACAGGATATCCACATTTTTCATACACAATATATCTTAAGAAATAAGCATTTCGTGTCTTTATGTCATTGTGGAACATGTTTGTGATAGTCACACTTTTTTTTTCGGAGTATAAACTTATGATTTCAAATAAAAATGTGTTTGCCTTATATAGCATTGCCGTAACAAAACAGTTCCTAAAGATTTTTATTTAGCCTAAAAGCTGCAGATTACCTTAATATATTCTTGTTTTCCTTAATTTGGAAGCGCTAGTCACTTAAGTTGTTTTTTATACTTACATTATAAGTTTAATTTCCATTCATTTTTTACTATTAAAAGTTCATTACAGGAAAGTATTTTTATTTAAAATAAAAAAATATAAATATAAATTTTGTATAAATTTACCGCCAACATTTACACCAAATTGTTATCCTAATTCAGCTTTTACTTATTACGTAGCATTTATAGAATTTGAAGTATATACTAATCTTTTTCTAACAGATATTCATTAACATCATTCTTAATAATATTGGGCGATAAACAAAACGTCACGGCAGCTAACTCGTTGTAAGCCTTCTTATTTTCAAATTCTCAGGACAAGTTAAAAACTATTGTGATATTATACTTGTAGCCAATTTATGCCGTCTTGTGGTAAATATTATTACTTCTGAGGAGCGCGTATACTTTTTTTTTTTAAACAAGGCAGCAGTAATTTATAGTAAAGTCCCCTACCAGAGTGTAGTGCACTTCCCAACTTTATAATATAGTAAACTAAGGATTTTGTGTAGAAACCAAGTATCTCAAGCATTAGACAAAAAAGGATATGCAGTTTGGATACCTTTAAAATCACGTTATAATAACAACGTTTGTAAAAAGTAGAAAGATAACTATGAAGATCACAGCATTCGTGATAATTTTCACGTTGATTTGTCCAAGGTCTCATGCTCAGGACGAGGGTAAGTAAATTTTTCAAACGTTAATTTATTATTTCTTCTTATCATTGACTACAACCACCACCACCACTACTACTACTACTACTGCTACTACTACTACTACTACTACTACTACTACTACTACTACTACTACTACTACTACTACTACTACTACTACTACTACTACTACTACTACTACTACTTCTACTACTGCTACTACTACTACTATTACCGGTACTATATTTTGGTACCACTTTACTATAATACTATTTTAATTTTTCTATATTGAAAAAAATAACAATAAAACAGTTTTTTAGTGTTTTATGTCATCTTCCGCATTTAACCAAGAACGCAGCAATAATTAGGAAGTTACTACTACTACTACTACTACTACTACTACTACTACTACTACTACTACTACTACTACTACTAATACTACTACTACTGTTACTAATACTACCACATCTTCTATTTGTACCACTTTACTATATTACTATTGTAATGTGTCTATTTTTTTATGAATAACAATGAAACCGTTTTTAGTTTTTTTTTTATTTCCTCTTCAGCATTTAACCAAGAACGCAGCGATATTTAGGAAGTATCCCGTGTTAACTAAAATTTTCGCAATTTAATCTTGGAGCTTTTTTAAAACTGGTAATAGATTCCAGCCAAGAAGTAAAAAAAACGTGTACCACTGCCAGGTGTTTGTAACACACGTATTCGTTTTTAAGACGCACGAGTATTATGACTACTGTATACGTTCATACATTTTTAATTTAAAGACATTGCGGATTTGCTGAACCTTGTTATGTGATTACCCTGTTCACTTTTCTAAGTAAAAATTAAACATATAGAGAGTAATTATATGTGTGCTTTAAAGGTCTCCAAATTTTTAGAGAAAAATATGAATGTGTTATATATTGAGTCGTTAAAGAAAATCATATAAGTACTAAAATCTTTGGTGCATAGTTAAACTTTTTAATTTCTAATAATTATGGAATTTGTTTGTTTGCTTCTTTTTTCGCTTAATTTCCTAAGCCAGAAATATAATAGACTATGCTTTGGACAAACCCCAAGATTTATGTCTGACTGTTTAACACGCTGCCACCACGCACCCAAACAAATTATTGACCTCTTGGGGGGGGGGGGGGTTGAACCGCATACCTTCCGATTTGGAGACATTTCACAAAATAGGTACAGTTCAAAACAAAGGTAGGTTTCTCAAAGTTTGACACGTAGATCATATCTCGGAAAGGGATCCAAAGTCGGAATAGACCAGAGTAGACCTATTATATAGTTATTATTATGCTAGCACCAATTCAGCTAATCAACCAATCGGGAAATACGCCGGGTTCGATTTATGGACTTCCTGCATCGGAAGACAATTCTCTAAGACCAGTGGTACTGCGTACCACTCTGCCCTCTTTTTTAACATCTCATAATGCCAAGTTATATTGCTGTCGATATGGGGTTGGCGTGCCATAGATTTCCAGGGGGGGGTGGGGACGGTGGTCTAGGGGTAGAACATCGGCTTCCGACGCAAAAGGTCCCGAGTTCGAATCCTGGCTGTTGTGTTCCCTACTGGTTGGGTCGGTGTCAGTATAATATAACCGACTGAGACAGGAGTCATGGTATCCCCGCCCTATCTCGTGTATGGCAGCACATACAATTGTCAGATGTCGGTCTTGGGGCCCGTCCACAATATAGCCTGTATAGTGCTGCTGTTGGACGTTAACCAACCCAACCCAACCCAGCCATTGATTTTCAAGCCAAACGGTCTCGAGCCAGTCTGTCGTATTTATGTTGCTGGTTCTTTGTGCAATCTTTATATGTCGTCCAACCACTTCCTGCTGGCCGTACCCTTCCATTTTCATCTATCTATTCTAACTGTTAAGGTTGTTTGATTAAGGCTATCGTGTTTGCTAGGTAACAAATATAATTATCACAGTTTTTGATGTCGTATCACTCAGTGTTTTTTTAACAACTAATCCTCTTATGTTTCGTAATAATTTAGACATATGGGAAAGACAGTAGCTCTGTTCTAATTATAGAACTTTATATGAACGATATGACACGCTATAGATATACGTATTACAATTTTTGTAAGAGAATTTATTTTGAAAAACCTTAATGTTGGCCAAAATATGACATCCGGTGTTATTGCACCGAATACATTATATAGCCTACCACAACAATTAAAAGACAAATAAATTATTTAGAAGCGACTTTTAGAAGCTGCTAAAACGCATTTATTCCTCGCCTCACAAATAATGTATTAAAATCATGTTTTGTTTTTACAATAGATGTGATTGTGTACTAATAATTATTATCTATCTTTAATGTCATGCCCTTTTTCAGAATTTACGATTTCAATTTGTAAATGCGCCATGAGCTAAGTTTATTGGATATAACACTATATAAATTATTATTATTATCATCATCATTATCATCAAGTACCGGGTTTAGAGCAGGCATAGGTTTTCTTGGCACGCTGCTCATTTCAGTGTTTAGACAACTTTAAAAAGTCGCCCCATTCTAATGATTGTCCACCGGTTTAGGCTCAATAGTTTTTTATGTCTAACCTCTTCTTCTTTTACCTTGTTTCTAGTTAGTAATGAATGTTCTATACTGTCTTGTGTATCGATTTAGATGTCCTACGAACTCCACTTGCACGTTTCTCATAGTTTGTATCAATCTACGCTAACCTAATCTAACATGTCTTTGTTTGATAAAATATTATTATGATTATTATGATATCAATAGTAATTTTCTTTTCAAACCTGCAACCACGTACCAGTCTTCCAACACAGACCCATGTCGTTGTTTTCCTCATTGATTCCCTCAGTTTTGTGTCAATGAGCTGGGTGTGTGGGCTTTGATTCCATGCTGATACATAGCACTCAGTGACGCTGTAGCACAAACGGAAAGTAGACGTTCTCATGACTGTTTACACCTAGGCGTAGAACTTCTGGATATCGAAAGTGTTTCTCGTTTACACGCACAGTTTTATCGAAGCGTTTTGGGGATTCCCACATTATCTTTGACATCCCTCATAATTATGAACTGTTAATCTAAATGGCCTCTAAGATGGCCCCCAAGATGTCCATGACAGCTTTCTTAGAAGGGAACTTCTTTTAGCGATCTTATTTTTCTCTACCGGATTTACCCTTGAAAAAAGCGCCATGAGTTAAGTTCATCAGATATAACGCTTTATATATCATCTGTATTTTTATAAGCATATTTATTTTCTTTCTAACTTTGCGACAATGTATCGCGTCCAGATCCATGCGGAACGTCCATCGAGATGGCTAGCCTGGCCAGCACACTGAGGGTTCGACCAGGCTCCGCCCCGGGTTGTGACATGGGCAGGCTCGAACCACAGCGCTGGTATTCCTTCAGCGTCGCAAACGTGCCTTCTATCATCCCATCAATTTGCGTCAAGGTGAAGATTATTTGTGGACAAAAAAATGTTAAACAAAAAGGGTGAAAATATACACAAGTGTGGAGCTGAAGCCTTTTCAACATGTACACAATACTCTATATTGACTTTCTCCATTTCCAAATAAAATAATTATCTCTGATTCTAGGAATGATAGGATTATAAATTGCTCAACTTTTTAATGATTCTCACCTCATTGTGAATAAAAAACAACAACCCAAGAAGTCCAATGTCGGACTTGTGCCTGACTTAGCTTGACTGCGCTCATTTGAAGACCACTCTAGCGAAAAATTGTCAACTCCTTTTTATATTAAAAATTTTGAGTAGTTTCCCCTACATAAATACATTGCACAGCACAAAAACAGCAAAAATACTGTATAAAGTGCTTGATGACTACTTTTATAATTATTGCTGGTACTTGCAAGAAGGTAAAATACATTTGAAGACTACACTAGAGGCAAATTATCAAACTTTAATTTTAACTTAAAATGGTTAAATCATGACCTTTCCATGAACAGATTGCAAGACACCATACACATTATAAAAGTAGGCATAGTGCCTCTCTACGATTAAAAGGTTACCTATGACTATTTTTATTTTATCAAGAATATGTTTCATTTTTAAAAGTTTTTTTGGCTTTTACTATTCTTGTTTTAATTTTGTTTACTGTTTTCTGTTACCATTGCCCCTAAGAACTTGGATATGTCCATTTGGCGTAACTCATTAGTCCCATCTTTAAAATTGCGTGGAAATAACTTTGTGCCTGGAAACTATTTCTGTCCTCATGTAGGTAACATATTGGTTTGTATCAAAACCAGAAGTTTTTTGGAATACGAAAGACACTTTTAATACCTTTCTTTCTTTCTTTTTTTGTTTTGATTTGGTGGTTTAAAACACACAACTAAAAAAAACACGGCCCACTCTATTTCCTCGTTAGAAAAAAAAAAAGATAGAGAATTGGTTAGATATATTTTAAAGCCGGATTAGTGTTGTGTGAGATAACCTATAATTTATTATCTTAGTAAAGTGACAATATGTCCCCCCCCCCGCTTCCTCTCTTATTTATTTCCCCCTTCCTTCCCCCACCCCCTCCCAAAACCCGCTTTTAAAAAATTTATATTTTGTATGTAAGAAACAAGAGTTAAAAAAAAATTGTTTGTGTGTTTTTTGTCTTTTTTTTTGTCAACAGAACAACTTGTGCGGGACCGAAGTTGGAATGTACATTGACTATGGCGGAGAGATATCTCCTACCACTATTGGGGAGATCAAAGAATTCACCTTGTGTGGCTCGTACAACGTGCTAGGTTTGTACATGCACAAGGTCATAAGTACTACGTACCGCAGCTTAAAACTCGCCGTAACCATTCTTATTTCCATATCTTACGAAGTCGTATAGAAGTGGGTAGTGGTAGTAGTAGTAGGCTTTGTCAATACTAACTAGACTGTTTCTCCGCTGTTGTTTTTAGTATTGACAAAGCCATTATTAAAGGCGAAACGTTTTCATGTATTTTCTCTATAATTTCTAGTTGTGTTTGATTTATTGTGTCCCTCAGTTGCTAAGTTGTGCGTATTCTTCTATTTATTATCATAGTAGTTGTAGTAGTAATGGTAGTAGTTGTTGTACCGATAGTTCTTTTGCGAGAAGACAGAATAAATGATTACACCCTTCAAATTGTATATATCTGCGTCATTTTCAGGCTGTGTTGAGTTGGTTACTTAACAGCCAACGTCAGCATTACATAGGCTACATTGTACTACAATTGTATGTGCGGCCACACACGAAATAGGGCGGGAGGACATGGACTCCTGTATCAGCTGGTCACATTTTAATGACACCGACCCAACCAGTAAGGGGTGAAATACGGCAAAAAAAAAAATTGCTGTTCTTGGGTCTCGAACCGTAGACTTTCCAATTCTTTGAACGACGTTTCACCACTTCACTCAGCTCATCCCATTTTTGTGTGTTCCCAGGCAAGTACGACTGCTGCGTGCTGCGACTGCCCGTGCTGATGTCCTATTGCGGGATGGATCGATTCGTCTATAGATTCCCCAAACCGATAGACAGGTGCCCTGTCGCAATTTGCATCACAGGTGAAAAAGAAATGAACAAAGGAAGAAAAATGTGTTACATTTGCTTAATATGTTAATATGTTAAACACGGGAGTAGGGTAATAACAAAGAAGGAGTAAATTAGACGCCACACCTATCATGTAATTTGAAGCCACAATCGCACGCTTAACTCATTTGCCACTTTTTACTTACCATGTAGAATGAATCTTTTAAAAAGAAATACTCTAATCTGGAAGAAAACAGCAGTTGTAGCTTACAGTTACAAAAAAAGATAAAAATACTAAAAATAGAGTGTGATAGTTTCCTCATTGATGTCTTTATATGAGTGTTGAAATTATGTTAAAGCAACAACAACAGCACCACCACTAGCAATGACAACAACAATGAACAATGCTTACAATGCGCCTTGTATTGTATTGAACTACGTAACAAAAACTTAAAAAAGACTGTCGAAAACGAAAGAATATGATTTGAATTTAAATGTTCCTTTTATTTTATTTATTTACATCGTGAACTGTAATAAAATAGTTTAAAAAATTAAAGGTTTAGTTTCGTTAGTCTAAATGCGTTTTCGACACCATTAACGCTCTATTTAAACTGAATTAAAAAAAAATATTTTTTTTCACCACTTCAGAACTATCACAACCGCCCCCAGATGATGTGTTCGTCTCTCATGGGCAGGATTTCCGCGAAGCCGATGACTCAGGTATAAATCTAGTTATTTTTTATGAATGGACGGGGCATCTTGTGGGATGAGACCAAAGCCAGACTGCCACCGGTGGCTGGGGCTTCGTATTAACGCCGATCCTTCATATTGTTAACTGTGGAATAAACACATAATATTATATTACATAATAATATGATATAAGCATGTTGTATATGCAATTACTGTGGCATATAATAACCGATTTGTCTTACATATAAATGCCTAACACCCATGATGTCTTTTTATGTTTTCAATATTAATATACCTTTTCTATAATAATTATTGCAAAACATTTGAGGGTCAGGATTTAAAAAAAAAATAAAAAAAAATATTTTGGACGTCTTTTTTGTCTATATACCTACTACCACAATAATATATGATTTTTTTTGTAATGTCGAGAAAAATAACTACTAAATCTTAATTTTTAAATTACTTTAAAAAACAACAACAACAACAACAACCAAATTCTTGGTTGAAATCATTTCTGTACATGCCGATAGGCGTAGTTCTGTATGCATCACAGTGAGTGAGTTTGTTTCACGGCCCGTCAGCACAGTAACGGCTATGTTGTGCCCATGACGTCCTAAGCCAGTTAATACATTATACTAGTAGCAACGGCGTTTCCTTATCTCTTTGAATAGTAAAATCATAAAATTGTGCGTAAAAGGTTTGGCTAAAAGTGAAGGGTCACGCCTATTGTCCTTGATGTTGTTTATTGATAACTAAAAATTAAAAAAAAAACCCTCGACATTGGCGAATGCAATTGTCTGCTTAATTCAAACAGTTATTCTGCATGGTTTTTACAGGTGTCTTTTAGAGATTCTTATGTGGTTATATTTTGATAATTTTTGTCAGTTTTAATGTATGACAGCTAGCAGGGTGCTGTAACATTTTGACTTGAAAGCCGAGGTTTGACTTTTTAATTCTATTTTCTTTAGGTAAAGATATTATTTGTATGGTATTATAATGTATGATATGTTGAATTCAATAGATATTTGTAATATACATTCATAAGAAATATACAAACAAACAAATAAGCTGAGAGCATTGGTGTTCCTCATTCGTTCATAAGAATATCCTATGTCTTAGACTATAAATAAAAGAGCATCTGAATATGTATACATAAACGAAGTGATATCCATTTTTGATCATTTTATGTAAAATGCATTGGGATTGGTAAAACATTTCTTTCTTTTTTTTCAGACGAAGCGGAAGCACAAAATGTAAGAGAAGATGAGGTATGTATCTTACGTTTGTACAAATAAATTTTCAGCAATAGTTGAATTACGTTAACTAGTACAACTGCTACTACTATTATTATTATTATTATTATTATTATTATTATTATTATTATTATTAACTACTACTACTACTACTACTATTTCACTGCTGCTTTTAGTATTACTACTATTGATACAACTACTACACCTGCTACGATGACTAATATGGATGGAGATGATGATGATATGGAAATAATGAAAATGTTGAAAAGTATATAGACAGAGATAAATTTAGACGTTAAATATTATTCTACAATGTCATTTTGTCACAATTACTTCGAACATGATGTAGCAAAGACTTACATTCATATTGATTCTTCATTCTCAGCCTGTGGTGACTCCAGATATGGACAAAGCTGTTCCAACACGCTCAAATAAAGCAGGTGAAACAGGTAGAAGCACAAGCCATGTCTTTTTGTCAGTATGTCTATCTGCCTGTCTGCCCGATCTCTGTTTGTTTGTTTGTCTGTCTAGCGGCCTGACTGTTTGTGTCTCTGTATGATAAACCAGTAAAAGTACAAGTATCACCTCTGTTAGATCTACGTATGTCGTTTATATGTTTGTTTGTATGTCTATCTGTCTGATGTCTGCTTGTTTATATACTTTTTTAAATGTCTGTTTGTCTGTCTGTCTGTCTGTCTATCTGTTTGTTTGTATTTGTCATTTCTTTGTCTATATATTTTTTTGTCTGTCTTCCTGTCTGTCATTCCGTTAGTCAGCCTGTTTGTGTGTCTGTTTCTCTGTTTCTCTTCTCTTGTTTCAGTGTTTTGTCTGTACATCTTTCAAACAGACGAACAGAGACCGAGAGACCGAGTCTATCTATCGATGTATGTATTTCTGTATGTCTGTATTTTTGTCTATTATAGATACTGTTCAAAGCTTAGAAAGTCTCCATCGTTTCTAACAGCCTCCAATAACAATCCATACATTTTCCCCAGCTACCTCCCCATCCATGACAACACTCCTTACGGTGCCGGCTTCCAGTGATGTTGAACTCCAAACTCCCTCTGATTTGGCTGGCAAATCTACCCACCTTACCACAGTTCAGGACTATACTAGCACTGAAATCTTATCTGACGAAACCATTGCCACTCATTACACAATGCTAACTGCCTCCAACTCCCCGGAGCCCACAGATGTAGGACCTTCAGAGGGAACTGGTACAACTCTCGTGTCTGACAATACTTCGTATGGTAGTGATGCCACCATAGTTCAAACTGACGCTATCAGTGCAGCTACAGATGGCGCTATGAGTCCAACAACATTAGATCTACAAACCTCGTCTTCTGATCATGAAACTCATACTGAAACATTGTTTTTTGAAACAAGTGCAACGACAGAACCAAATACTGATATAACACCATCAGATGCAGCAACGGGTTCATTGTCTTCTTTGAATTCATATTCTGTCACGAGCTCAACGCCTCTGACTCTAACAGAAAACACAACAAGCATGGATGCCCAAGCAACTGAAACTGGCACTATTACTACTGCAGCATCATCTGTCATTTCGACCCTCAACACTTCCTTGGACAATGCAACAAGGTTTACTTCATCATCACTCCCATCTTCAACAGAGCCGTCTTCGTCTATATCACCAAATGACACAATGGCAACCTCAGTATGGAATGACACTACTTCAGATGTAGACACTACCAACCAGTCTGTGACAAGCGAGTCACCAAGCTCTGAAATAACTATGGCAGTATCAAACAAACAATCTGATGATTCCAATTCCACACTAACCACTGAAGGCTTCACCGAAAGCTTCACTGAAGGATCCACCCAGCTGACCACAGATAGTCTCGTACCACTCTCCCTAGGGTACAGCACTGGAGGGCAGGCGACTCGCCCAGCAACCTCTACAGATCCCACAACAACGAGTCCGCCAAATACAGGTAACACATAGATATAATATAGGCTATGTTTTTGTATTCATACACTTTATATATCTTTTTATACTTTATTTTTTATTATTTAAAAAATACTATGCAACCAGTGTAGTGTTAAATATTATACAAAATACACTGTGTTCATTGTTTTAATATAATGTATCTTTATGTATTTCTGCTTTAAAAAATTAAACAAAAATTATTGTGTACCCATAGTGCTGTATAACCAGTGTAACATTAAATACTCTCATTGTTTTTATACATAATTATCTAATTACATTTTCCACATTATTATTTATATACATTAACATTATAAAACATTATTGTATATCTTGTTTTTTTAGTCTCTGTAAGCACGAAGGCAATTTTTCTTGATTGAACAATACACATTTTCTGTACCTATTCTATCATATCTTAGATGACAATAAAAGTATATCTTCTCTATATTTAATACTCTTATTTTACCTTACACCCATCCAGCAACATCATCCGTCACCGATATGAACACAAGTCACAGCACCAGCATCACTACTGACGTCTCGGACACTGCAACCAGCGTTTCTTTTATCTCAGAAGAAAGTACTCCAACAACTCTTTCTCAGACCTCAATTGATGCCAATAGTAATGAACCATCGCAATCAATGGTTACAACTGATGCGCCAAGCTTACCGACAGCTTCAGTAACCCCTACACCATCACCACCAACACCAACCCAGGACCAATCGCCTGAAGAACCATCTGAGCGTTACCCCTCGTCATCTTCTGCTCCACCGACCACCACCCAGTCCAAAGAGTCCACCGAAAAGAACCAATCAGACTTCCATTTCAACGATGACGTTATTTTAGTGGAGAAGGTTCGACTGGTCTTCCTGGGAATTTATGAGGTAAGGGACGATAATCAAGGGTTTGAGTTTGAATTTGGAGTATGTTGCTAAGCGTCTGACATCGGTGCTATAACTTTTGTGGATGGGTCACAAGACTGAAGTCTGACACACAGAGACAGTGCGGAGATACCATGACTCGTGTCTCAGCCAATCACACTATGCTGACATCGATACAACCAGTTGAACGAATTATATTTTTGACCGATCGTAGGTGTCGAGCAAGGGACCTATTATTTAGGAGCACAAGCTCTACCCCTTACACCAGTTCTCTCACACATAATAAGTGTGTAGCAACATCAATACAGCAGTACTTAAGTACGCCCTTTTGCTGTGCGAGAAAATTTTAAACAAAAACGGGAAACAGCAATTAAGTCCGAACCTACGACCAAATGGTTGCCAGCTAAGGGCTCTAACCGATTTCTCGTCTGTTCACAATTTTTTACAAAATGTACTCCTTTTTATGTAAATGTTAGGGAAATCCACACGATAGATTTTTCAAAGCAAACGATCCCTTAGTGGAACCTAAATGGCTAAAAACCTTAAACCCAGAGAGAGCCAGAGTATGTAGGCGTAGGAGAGAGAAAGATAGATAGAAAGATAAAGGGAGAGAGAGAAATAGAGCGAGAGAGAGAATGAGAAAGGAAGATAGAGAGTGAGAAAGAAAGAGAGAGAGAGAGTGAGAGAGAGAGAGAGAGAGAGAGAGAGAGACATACAGACAGACAGACAGAGAAAGAGAGAAAGAGAGAGGGCGAGCGAGCAAGCGAGAGAGAGAGGGGCGAACGAGC
>RQTK01000352.1:444776-456530 GCA_003991915.1 Elysia chlorotica | reverse complement strand
TAGATAGATAGATAGATAGATAGATAGATAGATAGATAGATAGATAGATAGATAGATAGATGGGTAGAAAGTGATGTGAAAGAGAGCTAGATAGAGAAAAAGGGGGGGGGGGGTAGATACTAACACTAACCAACAGCTGAGTGTACCATCATATCTACCCTGTGTTTGCCCTCAGCTCATAAAATAACGTTTAAGGTGACGAGATGGCATTGTTGTCCCGCTCTGCCCACTCACTGTTTACTCTGCGTTACCATAGCAACGTATCCCGTGTCGCGCGTGCATCCCTGAGCATCTTTGATCTTGTTTGTCCACCGCCAGGCCAGTGGCTGAAGCTGTGGACAACAATGGCCAGAGGGTAGATCACTGGTCACTTCGCTGCCCTGCCCAGGCTATCATGGTCGTACCACGCTTGACCCTGTGTGGAGGAGTGGACAATCACGAGGTGTGAGGAGATCGGCTCTTCTTCACCACTCTTCTCTTCCATTCTCTTCTCTATTTCATGCTCTGACTTTTTAATTTTTTTTTCATTACCTATTTTAAGATCTACGATATCTTTCACGGAAGCCAACTTTCATCTAGGGAAATGGGTACCGGGTCCATATCTGATATATTTTATGCTTCTAGTATATAACAAAATTATTCCAATAAAATATTTATGTTTGTGTTTAAGTGTTTATTTCTTCCATCATTATCTCTCTGCACCTGTCCCTCCTCTGTGAAGCAAGTGAAAGATCTACCATTATTACCTTGTGAATTTACCACAGGATGAGTGTGTGTGTGTGTGTGTGTGTGTGTGTGTCTTTCAATCATTGGTGGTTTTAAGGCTGGGGTCGCTGTATCAAAGAATCCTTTTAAAGGCTTTTTCTTTTCTTTTTTTTTTATTTAATAGATATCTAGCGTTTTCTAAATGTAAATTAAAGAAATAAAAAAGAAATGGGTAGAAAGGGGGTTGAAGGGATTGAAATATAAAATTGTATATAAAAACAGGGATCCTTGAGATGTAAATGTTAAATGATTAAGAGACACTTTGTCAGAGAGGGACGATTCAAGTAGGCGACTAAAGAGAAGGTAGGGGGGTGGGCGAAAATAAGGAATGAGAGTAGGAGAGGGGGGAGCATAAATTTAAAAAAAAATAGAAGGGGAAAAACACGGCAAAAAATCTTGGGGGAAAAATCTTAAAAGAACTTAGTCTGCGACAAAGGTCCAGGTTTAAAATGTGGAAAAACAGGGCTTTCTCTCCCTCCCTTCATCTGTCGCTCTCTCTCTTTCTCTCTTTCACTCTCTCTCTCTCTCCTCTCTCTCTCTCTCTCTCTTTCACACTCTCTCTCTCTCTTTCTATCTCTCTCTCTCTCTCTCTCTCTCTCTCTCTCTCTCTCTCTCACTCTCAATTTAAGGCATCTATGGTTCTTAAGGCGAACCCTGCACGGCGATATACCCGAGAACCCCCCGAACTTCTGACTCCCCTCCAACTTCTACGACTCTCAGTCTCAGTGGTGAGCGTGTTTTCGCCTGGCCGTCTCTCCGTGACCTGCGAGTGAGCAGGGGAATCACCAGGGATGGCGCTCCGACCTGGCACACACGCACAGAGAAATTGAATCGCCGGTCCAATTTCCATTAGAGGTGTCCAGTTGCACAGAGAGAGAGAGGGAGAGAGAGAGAGATAGAGAGAGAGAGAGAGAGAGAGAGGGAGGGAGAGAGAGAGAGAGAGAGAGGACCTGTGAGTGAGCAGGGGGAATCACCAGGGATGGCGACCCGACCTGCCAGACACGCACAGAGAAATTGAATCGCCGGTCCAATTTCCATTAGAGGTGTCCAGTTGCACAGAGAGGGAGAGAGAGAGAGAGAGAGAGAGAGAGAGAGAGAGGGAGGAGAGAGAGAGGGGGGAGGGAGAGATAGAGAGAGAGAGGAGACATATTGAGAAGGATAGAGGTGAGAATGGATGGAGAGAGGGAAATAAAAAGAAGAGAGGGATGAGAGAGAGGAGATATACACAGAGGAAGTGGGAGGTAGTGAGATGTGGGGAGAAAAGAGAGAGTATGAGATACAGAGGGAGAGGGAGAGACATATAGAGTGAGAGAGACAGATGGAGAGAGGGAAAGAGACAGGGGGAAATGAGAGAGAGAGAACGTCACGCTAAGGGCGACTGTGTGACGCCAGAGCGAAACAACAACAGCGACACGCTATGGAAGTTTGGAGACGTGAAGATTGTTGGGGGCTTCACACTAAAGTTGTGTGCAGCCTTCACGAGAATCAAATTAACAATGGTCTAGAGAGAGTGATTAAAAATTAAGCTTTGTTTTTGTTTGCTTGGCGTGGTTTTGATCAAGGGTCTTAAAGGGAATTAAAACAGCATCAACATCAGATTTTCACGGATATGGTTGTTTCGAAAAACTAGTCTCAAAAATTCAGTTGTGAAGCACAAAAGACCGCGCATATTGAGCAAATAAAGTGTCCATGTCATCATTAATAATTGTTGTTGTTGTTGTTGTTGTTGTTGTTGTTGTTGTTTTTGTTGTTGTTTTGTCCTAATTATTTGTTTATAATTTGTTCTAGATCCAGTACTATATTTTGTTGTATGTGTGTGAAATGTTACTCTCTATAAGAGTAAAAACAATGTATCTTGTCCCACTGAAACTCCGCCACTGTTGTACTTATTGTGGCCCAGATCATTGATAGGTAATTTCACAATAACAAAAGGGAACTTTCGCACCGACTAAATATGTAAACACTTTTTTGCAAGCTTGAATTAGAACAATGTTAACAACGAACTATCACGCTTGATGCTCATACTTGGGCTCTGGTTACACAAATGTCCATTGTTTGACATTTTAAAAAGTAATTTCCTCACACAACTTCCGCGGATTGGTTTTATAATGATTACCAATGCTTATTTAAAGTTTAGTGTAGAATAATGGCGAGATGATGGAGAGATCTGTTCGAAGAGGAAATTATTTAAAAGTGTCAGTCTAAGTCATTTAGTGGCGCAAGTGGTTCAGTTAGCTGGTTGTCTGGAATACAGGGCTAGGGGTTCGGGGTTCAAATCGCAATTTGTGCCGTGAAGAGAACTTAAAAAACTTAAACTTAAACTTAAAAAAATAATGAAAAATCATTTGTACCGTGCGGCAAATACGAGGCTTCAGTAATTGCTGATGCTAGGAATGCATAGTGATTTCAGGATAAAAATGGGTATCCTGACGTTATATTCTTTGGTCATCCTTCTCACCGTGTAAGTTCGGTGAGACGGAAACACTGAATAAAAAAAGGAAAACATGCAGCATGTAGTAGGGAGGGCTTTCATTGAAACAAAAAGTTCATTATGTGTTTAATTTGAATAATTGAGGCGAGAATATTGTAGATAACATGTATAATATAATACGCTGTTATTTTTTTATAATTTGTTCTTTTTAGTTCTTTTTAGTTCTTTTTGTTTGTTTGTTTTTGTTTGTTATTTCCCCCCCCCCCCTTAATTTTATGATATTACCCATATTGTTATTTTGTTTAATTGGTGGTGGTGTGTGTTTCAGAACTTAGAACAGTCTTTGATAAACGTTTGTACCAGGCCTGAGGTGTTGCTTTATTGTTATATTGTGATACAACGACTTGCAGATGAACAAAATAAAAACCAAATGGAGGGAACTCGTGAAATAAGAAGTAGCGACAGCTGAGCAGTATGGGTCCCAAAGTGTTGGTGTTTTATGTTGTTGTTGTTGTTTTTTGGTTCTATTGTTTTTGTTGTTGTTTATTCTTGTTTGTTCTTGTTGTAGTTGTTGTAGTTGTTTTTTGTTTAACCGATAGCCTCACTAAGTTCGACGGCATCGTTTCAGACGTTTTATCTAAGTAACTTTACAATCTGTTTCAATATCTATAATTTTACTATTTGAATAGAGCAAAGAGAGAGAGAGGCAATGTAAACAGCTTTACGAGCGATACAATCATGTATTTCGATATAAACTTGCAAATTATAATTTTCCAGGACACTTATTAATGCTTTTGTTTTTGTTGCTGCTGCTGCTGTTGTTGTTGTTGTTGTTGTTGTTGTTGTTGTTGTTGTTGTTGTTGTTGTTGTTGTTGTAACTCTTGCTGTATTTTATTACGTTTTTCCTTTGAAGATTAACGTGAAAACATTTCAAATTCACTGGGTTTTTCTTTCTTCAAAAAATGCTTTTTTCTTATTCCTATTTTTAACCCGCTGGTGCTAATTCTCTCGCCCTCTGTGAACGGGTGATTGTTCTCCCTTTGGCGACTTGGCGTGAAAGTTTGAAACAAAGGAATTCCCTCCCCTTCCTCAGGGTCAGTGGCCGCGGGTGAAAAGCGCGGGGCGGGCAGTTCGAAACCAGGCTGGGATTCAGGCCGATTAGAGAGGCGGCCGGGCGGACAGAGGGTGGGGGCTGGTCTCAGAAGGGGGATCAGATTAAATAAACGGGGGAGGGGGGGGGGGGGGGGGGGGAGAGAGAGAGAGAGAGAGAGAGAGAGAGAGAGAGAGAGAGAAGAAATAAAAACAATAACGTATAACATGTTCTATAAGAAAGTATACAATAAAGTATTAACGGTTCTACAAGAAAGAATTATAAAGTATAAAGGTTCATAAGAAAAAATAACAATAAAGTATAACGATGCTAGAGAAAGAGAGAGAGAGAGAGAGAGAGAGAGAGAGAGAGAGAGAGCGATATTGAAACATACTTGCAGACCAGCCAGCCAGACAATGTATGTCTGTCATGAAAAACAAACCAAAGATGAAGAATGTTAAGTTTGAACAATTTATTGAACTGGTCAGTTTTGCAAATTTTTCAATAAATTTCACATTGGAAGTTGGGTAGGTGAGTAAAGGCAACGGTAACAAATTGTATACATTTATTAACAAGTACTTTTGTTCAAAAAGAACAAGTTTGTAAAGAAAGGCTTAATAATATATACGTTTTCTAACAGTGGGCAAGTTATGGAATGAAAGAAGATACATGTTATACGTGTACACAGATACGGTGTGAATAAAAACATCACAACAAACAATATTCTTATCAAAAGCATAAAAACAAGCAGTCCTATTAGAGTTTTATAATATTTCATTCTTTTTTAATCAATATCTTTTTAAAGGGTAAAGTTAATAATCGTGATGTTCCGTGCATAGATTTTCATAACGCGTTGTTACATTTACCATGATCCATTAGCTTACTAAAAAAGTAAAGAGCTGCTAAAATATATTTTGTAATAATAAAAGCAGCCTATTTTACGCCTGAGTAATCAACTGAATCCAAAAGCCATATCGATAGAAACTTATCAAAGTAAAAATACTCAACTCGAATTAGCAGTTTAAATCCGGAGGCGAAAATGAATTAAGTATTGCTATTGCTGCATAGTTCAATTTGTAAAGCTGATCTTTTATGCAGGTGAACCCTAAAGTACACGATTCATAGCATTACGTTAAAATTATAAAAGACTAGTTAATTCTCGATATCAATTCAGTAAAAGTTTAAGGCACTGTCTGATTATAAAGAGTGACTATGTCTGACAAAGATTTGCTTGAGGTAAAAGTTAATCAGTTCTGTAAAGATTTGTTTTAATATTTTGTCGAGAGTCTATTGGTTAAGGCAGGACCTCACACACAAGTATATTAAGCTGACGATTAAGCTGAATGTTGACGATATGAAAAAAAAGAATAACGATAATAGTATAGACAACTACAGAGTGATAGGTAGAAAGCCAGGCAGATAGACATGTATAAAAAGAGGAGAGTTTAAGCAATCCCAGCCTAGCTTTGGCCTCGCAATGACAGTTTTATATTGATACAATTATATCCAACCAAGACGAGGATTATGCTTCACTTCCAAAAAGAAGAGGGATGTTTTACAAATTATTTACACAATGAAATCTATATACAGTTGTTGAGAATTTGAACTGGGGAATGGTTTAAGTACCGAGGCCGCAGGATTTTTTACCATCATTTACAATGGTTTTCAAGTGGAATGTATTGGTTAAGGAAACATGGAAAGAAAAATAGCAATACAAGGCAACGATATAAGTGAACCATAAAAATAAAGTTTGGAGTATAAGATTGTAAAATGGAATATCATAGTCTGTTGAACACGCGGTTGTGGTGGCAAGTCTTGGTGCTATAATGTTGGGGCATGGAACCCCTCAACTTTCTAACATTTAAGGGCGTCCATATTGACGCACGGAATGTATCAAGGTGTTGGAGGCAACAATTTGGAGCTCGTACAGTGACTCCTGTGAGATCATTTGACGATAAACATCAAAACGGTTGTCTTTAAGAATTTTCACAATTCTGTTTTTTTTATGTTTTCGTTCTTTTTAAAAGATCAAGGCGGACTCTTAAAAGACATATCTAAACCATCAGATTAATTTGTTATTGAAACATTTTTTCTTAAGTTGTTTTTTTTTTTTAGGATGTTGTCACTGCGAATATACAATGGTTTCCAATTCGTTGAACTGCAAAAATTACGTATTGTAAAGTGGTAATAAAATTAAATAATCAAGGCATTGTTTTCTTGGTCTTGATCTTTTGTCAATGTAAAATTGCTTTTGTTCATCCAGGATTAAGTAACAGACATGGCTATCATACCATGTATCGGCCTCGCCGTTAGATAGAGTGAAAAAAGGCAGTTAAAAAGTCAAGGAGTCATTATGAGTTCAAAGCATTGCTCTATGTATTACTATTATTCACTTGTGAAACTGTCAGAACTTCAACGTTTCATAGTCTGAGCAATGTTTGTAGTCCTGTGCTGTTGGTTTCCTAGCACTGTGATTTTACTGTGAACGTTATCACAAGAACAGAGAGGGGACTGTCTGGGACGGTTTTGCTGAGAAAGTTGGCACCATCTGGTGCAAGCCGCTGGCAAATGTCTGCTGTTTCAAATGTTGCTGATGGATTTGTGACTGTTGGTGATGATGTTGCTGAAGCGCCGTCAGGTTTGAGGACGCGGATGCTGCAGCCTTAGCCATGACCTGTAGCTGTGCCGAGTGTGGTTGACGGGCGGCGATACAGGCCGGGCTCATGCCGTGGTTGCCTGGCGACGTGGGCGGCGTGTTGTAGCCTGGTGACGCGGCAGCTGATGGGGCTTGTGGGATGGAGGACGGAGACTGTGCCGCCTGGAAGAAACTGTCAAAACTGTGTCCTCCACGGACCCTAGATGGGGCCGCAGTGGGCGGGTCAAAAGACAAGTGGGCGTGTCTTGCTCTGCTTTGATTGGCCAGAAAGAAGGAGAAAGGCGTGTTGGACATGTGCATCTGTCGCTGGTGTTGTTGGTGGGAGGAGTCGTGAGGCTGGTCTTGTGAGAGGTACGGGGATTTCGGGGGAGGGGTCAGGAAGTTGTTGACCATGGCGTCCTGGTTGTCTGAGAGCGGCATGGGCTGGAGGATGTTCTGCGGGTGCTGGTTCAGTTGGTTCAAGACACCGACATGCGTGTTGCCGCTGCTGCAGAAGTCGTTGTTCATGTACTGCTGGCGACAGTCATACAGCTGCCTCAGGTCGGACCCCGCACCGTCCCCGCCAGACACACAGCCCGGGGACACCCTGGAGCAGGTCACGTGATCCAGCCCGTCCCCGGACCCAAAGCCCAGGTGAGGCGGTGGACAGGGCGAGGGGGGCAGTCCGTGCGGGGGAGGTAGGTGTCGTCTTAGTGGGGAGCCCGCCCCGCTGCCGCTGTCATAGGCGTTCTCCGAGCCGTACTGGAAGTCGAGCATGAAGGCGTAGTCTGCCGGGTTGGGCAGCTCCGTGCACGGGCCGCCCTTGTCGCCACGCTGACCCAGGAGCTGCACGCTGGCCGCCAGGGCGCTGATGTAGTTACACGCGTAGCGCAGCGTCTCGATCTTCGTCATCTTGGCGTCCGTGGAGTTTGGCAGCGTGGTGCGCAGGACTTCCAGGGCCTCGTTCAGCCCGTGCATCCGGTTCCGCTCGCGGTCGTTGGCGCGCTGGCGTCGGTTCTTCTTCAGCTTCTGGATGAGCTGGAGGTGGGGAGGGAGGGAGAGGGAAACAGTGTTAGGGTTACGTTATATGTACAGAGAGTTCACTATAGACATAAAAGGGCAACAGTGTTAGAGTTACACCAAATATAGAGAGCTCGGTAGAGACATAAAGGGGTAAAGTAAAGGATTGTCTTCAGTATAATCTAATGATTATGATTACCCGCAAAAACGTAACAAAAACAAACAAACAAAAAAAAAAAACACATCAGCAACACAACTACCATCGATCTCAGAAAAAAAACAAGACAGTATAATCATGTCTATGTGTGTTTGTGTGTGTATGTGTGACTATGCACTATGCACCCTACTGTCAATTCTATCGTATTGCATTGGCTACGTTGTCCATTGTCATCATCAACTTTTTTTAAAACTACGAACCAACATGGGAAACGGTTAACGCTAGCTCTGCATTTTTTTTTCAGGGAAAAGAAAGAAGGGAATCGGTGTTTAATCGATCCGATTTTCTTCAGACAATATTTTTATTTTTTTTTTTTTATGGGAAAAGATAATCAAAAACAAAAAACATCTAGACCATCTGTTTATAACAACAAAACAAATTTACACAAAGCATTTCATAAAAAGAAATTGAGACAGGACGTGTGGACACTGTGGGAGAAAAATGAAGCGCACTTTAACAGTTTTTTTTCGTAACTTTCCATCTTTTTTATATACATACTAATAATTCTAGGAACTTCGCTAAGATTTGCCCCCTCATTTTCGTATCTTGACGGAAACAAAAATAGTATAATGTCCTTCCCTTTGCTCTCTCTTTCTCTCTCTCTCTCTCTCTCTCTCTCTCTCTCTCTCTCTCTCTCTCTGTTCCCCCGCCCTGACTGTCCTGTTTCTGTGACAGTGGATCCTGGCGACAGTTTTTGAGCAGCCTGTTTTGACTTCATTGACAAGGCGCGCGGGTCTCCACTCCCCCGTCTCACGGTCCGGCGACCAGCCAAGGCACAAACCCCTGGGCTCGAACTAGGATAACACAGGCTCTGGGCTCTGGGCCTATTGCCTACACTTTCTGTTTCTCACAGTGTTCAACAATGCGTCAAGTCTTCTGTGTCCGTTTCAATCACTTGGCCTTGGTTAAAACACGCCTTCTTTCCGTCATTGAGAAAAAGGCGACTTTACTGGCAGCTAATTGATCTTGTTCCCAAACTTTACTGTAAAACTTATATTGCTACCTTTTAAGATTTTTTATTTAATTTCTCATGTTCTTGAAAAATCTAAACTGATTTTAGTTTAGTTCACTCAAATTCCTACTAGATTTTAAGTATTTTCACAATTTTCTTAAGATTTAAAACAACCACCTTAAACTTAAAAAAAAAAACAGGTAGCAATAAAAGTAGAACAAAAAAAAACAACAAAATAATAAACAAGAAACAACATATTTCTAATATTAATCCCGATATTATTACGCTGTCCATCGTAATACAAATTTAATGATATATTAAGGCTTCACTAATATTTCCTTCTTAAAAAAGCGACACATTTTCTTAATTCCACTAAGAACGAGAAATAGAGATCCTAATCGGGACTTTTCAGACGGAAATAAAAAAAAAGTAGACCTATCCCAAAATCACCACTCTCTAGAAAATATTAATTTTGTTTAAATTCTGTAGAAGAGGTGATATTCTAAGTTATGTTCTATGCGGCGTTCTATGTCACAGTATAACCGTACGTTGGAGGTTATTGCCTGTACTTTGTACAGTAATAAAGTCTGCAAGGGTGGTACCTAGACCTGTAGCGGTATCTTACCTCAGGGCTCTTGATCTTGGCCCGGGTCTTTCGGATCCGCTTCTTCTTCAGGGCGTTGTTGTTGTTGTTCCCAGCAGATGTAGTGCTGCTGTTGCTCTCCTGGTCCCCTTGCTGGTGCTGCTGCTGCTGCTGTTGGATGTCCGATGTGGCGTCCACACTGGCCGGACTCCGGCCTAGCGCCAGGTCCATGAAGGGTCCGTGCAGGGGCGACTGGTCACCCGCGCTGACCGACGCGCTGTCCATGTCTGAGCTGGACTGGTCAGAGAAGTAGTGCTGGTCGAAGGCCGGACTCTCGGGGCTCACGTTCAGAAGCATCACTGGGATGCGGGGGTGGGGGGTCAGGGTACCGGTCCTGGGCCCTGCTACACACGGATGGCAGTCAGTTATATATAATAAATAATATCCCAAGAAGTTTCAGTGTCGTAGGTGATTGCGAAACGATGGAGTGGAAATTTTAGAACTACTACCTCTGTATGTCTTTTAGACGTTCACTGACTCCAACCAATGCAAACATTAAAATGCACTCATGGAGTTATGAGGGTGGCCTTCCAGATCGAAAGTCGTATGTCCATACAAGAATGTTCAAAACAAAATGATGATCCAGGAAAAACAAAATTATAGATGTTCATAAGTTGTCAGTCAATTCTACGAAAGTTCGATGTTTTCAGTTTTTACAGCAGATAAAGTTGTGGCAATGTTCGTCGGAGCGCGGACATGAGCGCTGGTGCTGCTTGTTCCGTCTGTCCGGGGATGCTGTTACTGCCGGAAGCCTGGGGTAGCCCGCTCTATTATAGCGGCGAGCGCGGCGCTTTGTGCGGCCCGACCCGACAAGATTAGCGCCGGGGCTACTCTTTGCGAGTGGGCTTTTGATAGGTTATTAATTTCAATCGTGAAGATCATATATTTATGAGGTACTTACAAAGTGCGAGGACTTAGGGTCCGAGGCCAGTGACGAAGAGGCGATTGAGATGAGACCACTGTTGGCGTTGATGGAGAAGAGAGCCGGCGAGTTGTCGTCCCCAATGATGGAATAGCTCACCGCGTTGAAGGGGCTCTGAGGAATAATACAGAAAATTCACACTAGATATAATACACACAGTGGCATTGAGGCGTAATTCTCTAATGGAATAAAGGAGAAAGCTATTTAGGGTTAGAGTTGTTGCAAAGCTCTTTGACATTGAGGATAAAGACGCGTTTTGAAGAGACAAATATCCAATTTTAGGACACAATATAAACTATGGGGCATGAGATACACAAAGAAATAGAAAGAAAGAGGAATGGGATAACAAGAGTGTTAGAGGTTTATATAAATACGCTAGTTAGATATATTTATGCGAGAAAGGAGGGAGAGAGAGAGAGAGAGAGAGAGAGAGAGAGAGAGAGAGAGAGAGAGAGAGAGAGAACATGTGTGAATGTGTATGAATAATAAATTCAATTCATTTAGTTACAAAGATCACCCTTGTAAAGTGCAAACTATTTTTTTTTTCATTTAAAATTTACATCGCCATATACATTAAAAATACATAATAGATAAGTGGATTGCTCGGGCTAATAATGTTGATAGATCTGTGTCAATTTATTGACTGGTTGGTATATTTATGGACATATACATAGGCAAATAAAGTGTAATGTATCAAAAATATTAATTTTAAAACGAAGCTCAGTGCATGTGGAGGTTAGAGGAATAGTTCGAAATATTAAAAAAAAATAATACCAAAAAAACAACGTCTAGAGAGAAGAAGAAATACAAACAAAAACCTATTTTGTGGAGAACGTAATTGTTAGGGCTACAGAGCAACGACCACCATGGCAGCATCAGAGGTAGGTCCCCACTATAGGAAGCACAGTCATGGGTCCGCATTCTGTGCATATCGCCTGCTACTCTGTCACACTGTGGTGTGGCACTGGCCCCATCGCTAGCTCTAGAAAATAGCATTTCACTGATTATCGCTATGAAATATTCATAAGAGACAGAGAGGGAGAGAGAGAGAGAGAGAGAGAGAGAGAGAGAGAGAGACA
>RQTK01000352.1:432763-444633 GCA_003991915.1 Elysia chlorotica | reverse complement strand
AGAGAGANAGAGAGAGACTGACATTAAGAGCAGGTAACCGGTATGAAGTAACCCCAGAGCTAGGACCGATAGCAATGTACCAACTCACCCTCATGTCTGCTCATGCATGCAAGATCTGCACGTGAGTCAGGGTCTGGGGTACTGTACTCACCCTGAAAGCTTTATAGTGAGCCTTCAATGGCTAAACAATAGTAAGACTAATTTTGTAAAATACGAAAAATCTAGTGCGCTTTTGGATCATTACAAACATTACTCGTCATTTAATTAGTATAAATTATATTGCAGACTCAATAATAATTATATGAAATACACTTTTTAAAAGTTTTTTTAAGATGGCACAATAACAGGACTGTGGAATTCTAACACACAGTGCTAAGTTCGATCCCTGTTCCGATCAGTGTACGCTGCCTCATCAGACCTCAGGCCAGGGTGGGATCTCTCGACCCTCTGCACGACGACTTGGACTGTGGACTGTAATAAGGGTCTTCAGTTCCATTACATTATTTTCTCGTTTTAACATTTTGTTGTTGTTGTTGTTGTTGTTGTCGTCGTCGACGTCGTCATTCTGCCTGCAATCATTGAAGGTATGGTATTTTTTAATATGATAATGAACAAACTAGACAATAAGATTAAAAAAAGGTGTAAATTTGAAATGCAGCCCCAGCCCTGATTCCCAATTCCAGTGACCACCTAGATCAAAGTCCTGTTACCGGCGCCGCTGTGTCTGACCCGGCCAAGACTGCCAGGGATGCTAGGTTCTGGTGGATTTAGGTTATGGTGGATTCAGGTTCTGGTGGATTCAGGTTCTGGTGGACCCAGGTTATGGTGGATTCAGGTTATGGTGGACCCAGGTTATGGTGGACTCAGGTTATGGTGGACCCAGGTTATGGTGGACCCAGGTTATGGTGGACAGGTTATGGTGGACCCAGGTTATGGTGGATTCAGGTTATGGTGGACCCAGGTTATGGTGGACCCAGGTTATGGTGGACCCAGGTTATGGTGGATTCAGGTTCTGGTGGATTCAGGTTATGGTGGATTCAGGTTATGGTGGATTCAGGTTCTGGTGGATTCAGGTTATGGTGGACCCAGCCTGAGTAGCCTGTGGACTGAGCCAGACCAGACCTCACTATCGGCCAGTGACTACAGTAACTGGGGGACTGGCCGCCCTGATCAATATTAATTATCGGCGGAGAGAGCGACCACATTTATTGCTCCCCATGCATTCATTAATTAGGTCGCTGCCCAGCCATCTCTCCCTGTAGTTCCATTTTTGTACTTTACAAAAAAAATTACATCATGGCATTCCTATTCGTTTTTTCCATTAATTTAAATTTTATTATTATTTTTACTATGACTTTTAGTATTAATTATGCACATTTGAAAAAAAAAAGGTAAAACTTAATTTAGATTTGGGTATTACTTTTGGATCCAGATTAAGACCTATCAGAAAATTGATATGGATGCTGATTGAGGTAATAAAGAGATGAAGATGACTCCTCCCTTCGACCCCCGTTGTGAAATCGCATCTCTTGCTCTGTAGCGGGGAAGATGAAAAGCAACATTAATATATGTACCAGATTCGTTTTGTCGATTGCATTTAAAGAGAGCGTTGTAATTGAATATGGATATTGTCTTAGCAGCTCCACTCGATAAAGTCAAAGATTGTTTTATTTCTTTATTCGTATAGTAACTATTCACAATCATGTTTTCTGTAAATGTGTTTACATGGTCTAAGAGCGCATAACCAAATCGTTAAAATTATCCTGAACAAGTTATGCTTAAGTTCTTGACAACCGTTAAGTAAAAAGCCGAAAGGGAGAAATCATTAACGAATTCCAAACGCAAGTACGTGTATCACGTCTCTCTCTCTCTCTCCCTCTCTCTCTCTCTCTCTCTCTCTCTCTCTCTCTCTCTCTCTCTCTGATATTTTTTTCTTTTCTTTTAAGTTTCATGCTGAAATACTCGCTGTTACCTAACGAGTTTTAAAAATTCATGACTAGGGGTAGAATACTTGCTTCTGCAAAAATTTTTAATTAAAGTAATATATATTTTTATAGGTGGTGCAGAGATATGTATGTCAAATATTTTACTAGGTGGTGCAGAGATATGTATGTCAAATATCTTTATAGATGCTGCAGAAATATGTATGTCAAATATTTTAATCGGTGGTGCAGAAACACGTATGCTTTGTAAACAGATAAATGGTGATATCATAGGTTAGTATGTTTTGTTGTTTTTTTTTCATATATATTTCGTCAAAGATGGGTTGATAAATGAGATATAGACAGACCTTTTTAGGTATACATAAAGATGCATCTAGGTAGGTAAAGAAATAGACAGAAAGGTGGAAAAATATTATAAGTATGACAGAAGACATCATCTGTGTAACCTTCAGGGGATAGAAAGCACCGAAATTTACCGGGGGAAAGTTATGAGAAGGCTAAGATAAAATGGCAGATAGATAGATAGATAGATAGATAGATAGATAGATAGATAGATAGATAGATAGATAGATAGATAGATCTCTCTCCCTTTCTCTTTCTCTCTCTCTCTATCTCTTTCTCTCTCCGTCGCCCCAGTATGACCCTATTTTCACCAGTAGAGAATACTCTTCATTCACCCACTTCCCAGCAAAGCACAAGAGTAAAGCAGAGCCGTAGCAATCACGCACAGAAGAAAAAAAAAAACAAGAAGAAAAAAAGATTCGGTGGTGCTCGTTCCCAGCAAGGACCAGAATCTGGTAATCCAGCCTGTCACTCTGTCACACCCGAGCGATTCGGGCTGGTCGATAAATCTCAGTCCCCTAAGTCCGACACGATAGGCCCCTCCTCTACAGGCTCTGGTGACAAGAACACGCGAAGGACCGCCCACTTCTCAACTCGCGCTTTGATTGGTTCGCCTTACAGTCTCCCCGCTGATCGCTGGGTGGCTCTGCGCCTGGGTTGACGCTGAGGCGACGGGACGGGGAGGGTGTGTGTGTGTGTGTGTGTGTGTGTGTGTGTCAACTGACGGCACAGCGGCCTGTGGTGTGGTACGTGGAGGAAGGAGGAGGCGGTAAGCTCAGGCCTAACGCGGCGCGTGCCGTCTCGCGTGCCGTGTGACCACGGGCCGTCAACGCAACGGGACGCGGGGCGAGGGGGACATCTACAAAAATCTTGTTCAGTGTCGGTTGGTTTTTTTTACGTTATTTAATTCACTGATGTTCTCCCATGAATATCGTTCATACATTATTATTATTTATGCATTTTTTTAAATCTCTTTCAACTGACAACCTCTTCTAATGCGAAACATGTCACTTTTCGGCTTTCGCATGTTTGAAAGGGTAGAAACCTATTTTTTGTTGGGTGTGTGTTGTGTTTTTGTGTTGTTGTTTTTTTTTTTAATAAAGTCTCACCCCTACATCATTCTAACGAGAAAGTGAATAGAGCCCAATTTAGAGAATAACATTTTTTGTACATTTAGACCACATAATTTTATTTATTTAATTTTTTTTTATTTTATTTTTTTTTGGGGGGGGTGCTTCTATGTAATATTTTTTTTTGGGGGGGGTGCTTCTATGTAATGCAAACTATTTTTCCCATAAAATAAACGCACAGCTGGTTCTTCCACTGTTACTCACTTAAATCAGTAGAACCGTTACTGTGCTGACGTGCCGTAAAACCAAACTGACTTGAACCCTCACTTGACTTTCCTGAAGACCAGTAATCTATTACAAAGACAGTGTTTAAAAAGAAGTCAATTTCATAAAGCCAAAGATAATGATAGTTTTTTAAAGTCTTGGGTTGTGCCAGGGGTAGAACATCGGCTTCCGAAGCAAAAGGTCCGTGGTTCGAGCCATGACGATTTTGCTTCCTACTGGTTGGGTATGTGTCAGTTAAATGTGACATTGAGACAAGAATCGTGATATCGTTGCCCTGTCTCGTGTGTGGCAGCACATAAAATTGTCAGACGTCAATCTTGGGGCCCGTACACAATATAGCCTATATAGTAGCTGATGTTGGACGTTAAACTCAACAGAGCCAAGGCACGATATGTTTCAGCTGGGGGTTTAAACCACTGACCTCCTGCACGTCAGTCCGTCGCTTTACCAACGGATCAACCTGGCGCACAGATTCTTCCGTTATTTCCAGACATTTGTGTATGATATCTAAGGCTTACAGTTCTAGAAAGGGGTGGTTCTAATGTCAAACTATGGACCGAGTGTTTCATTGTATTGTCCATCAGCGCTTTACCACCAGGGCCAACTATAGTGCCGAGCGGTCCTTTCCTCGATCTGATTTAAAAAAAACATAAATGTACCAAAAAAATATAGAAAGATAAGACGCGGACTTGTTATTCATGCGGAAAACCATTTAGATTTAATAGGGTTTAATATAGTTTGTAAAACGAAACAAAAACACACATACGAAGAAAAGAGGGGGAAGGGACGGAGCAGTATAAAGTTAGAAGGACTGATATATTCGAACATGTAACACAAAAAAGGAAGTGCTAACCTTTAACTTTTATAGGCCATAAGAAAAGCTAGACATGCATAAAAGAGTGAGGGGAAATAATCAGGTGGAGATATGGGGATTGAGAGAGTGAAAGCAAAGAATGATTACAGCGAATAGATAAAATACGAGTACAATAAAGAAAATGAATATACAAAAACAACAACAACAATGAGAACAACAAAAGGTGATTTAACGACACGACTAAGAACTAGATCTAGACCAGTGGAGACCAACTAGACCTAAATCTACCAAGAGAGACATTCAACCAGGCAACCAGGGTTTACATCCACCCATAAAGGTAACCAGGCATAACCCCCATCACCAAAAGATGACTGGGAATCCCCCATTCAGGGCGCGCTGCACCCTGCACCCATATGCATCCAGGCTGTTTAGCTTGGTTATTTAGCGATCAATTCTCTCAGTCAGAGACACACAGGCGCACAAACATGGCGGATATTGATACAGGAAGTCGCCTGGACCAACTTGAAAGCGTTTTCTTCCCGCGATTCTGGCGCGTTATTGTTGAATTATGATATGAACATAATCTTTCCGTTATAAACGTGCATTTGGCACTGTATAAATATGTCTAGGATAAAACTCCCCATAGTTAATCATGAAATAATTTTGGGGCTTTGCTTGATAGGGTTAGTTTTTATCATACATGAATATGTCCTTTTGATCTCAAGGGGTCCTAATCCTCATATAACCAGTGGCAGCCATTGGATCTTTATAATAAAAATGTACATTATTTTGTATATTTAGCACACAAACAAAATTAAAAGTCAAAAGATAGGTCGAGTACAATCAGAGTTGACTTTGACCTCTTGTTTAAAAAGCAACAAAAACAAAAATTAGGAAAGGTGAAAAGCAAGAACTTTATTGAAAAGGCTGCCAGGCAGAATGCACTGAATGAATGGATTATTAAAGAAACTGGAAATTTAAACAAA
This sequence comes from Elysia chlorotica, assembly GCA_003991915.1. Taxonomy (NCBI): domain Eukaryota; kingdom Metazoa; phylum Mollusca; class Gastropoda; family Plakobranchidae; genus Elysia; species Elysia chlorotica. The sequence goes on along the minus strand of RQTK01000352.1, from coordinate 439,193 downwards.
ATGGTTCAGGAATTCAGAAATTAAGAAAAGGTTGCAAAATTAAAAGTAGTAAATATATACTCATTCTACAATAAATTATTGTACAACATTACATCTTGTGCAAGTACCAGCACATTCAATCTCTTCAATATGTAATAAAGTACACTGGTATATGATGCACCCTTTCCTCCACCACATCATGGTTTTGAATGTGGCCTCCCTCAATACACTTTGACCAAATTAAGTTGATGTCTTATCAACTAAAGGGAAAAATAAATATTTCTGATTTCTGGTCAAAGGGAAACAAAACAAAAATCAAAAAATTTTAAGTTAAACCAAGATTAATTATGTCCCTTGTATGTATATCGTCCTTATTACCATAACCATCACCTACATCACTACTATCATCATGACGAATACCATCCGCATCATCATAATCACCATCATCACCAATACCACCACCTGCTATTAATTTCGGGCAAAGTTTTAACGAGAATCATGTTGGAGAGGCTGAAGACAACCCTGGACAAGAGGTCACGTGATGAGCAAGCAGGCTTCCGACAAGATCGCTCATAATCTGACTAAAACGACTCAGAAGTAATTATAATTTATTTTTATAGGTTTAGATGCACTTGCGACCAATTTTTACGTCTTTAGTCCTGCCTCGGAGCAGGTGTAAACTTGCGTCAAAATTTAATACTAGTAAATTCCCATGAATAGGTCGGAGACTAAATTTAAATTTCAGCTAGATCTCATTCTACATCTCGATCGGTATCCTATAATCTAGATTAGACCTGGATCTAGGTCTAGATGTAGATCTATCTTAAGATTTATTTAGATCCTTTATGATGATTGGTTCCCTGTAAAGGTGAGATGCTACTTTTCCCACTCTTTCATTCAGTGATGCACCTTGCATGACGCAGCCACAGTTCCACTCGAGATGCTGGTCCCCCCAACCCAAGTCCCTCCCTTCAGACAATCAAGCAAGATATCACTTTTGATGTTTATCAACTTTGTATGTGACCTCCCTCAATACACTTTGACCAAATTAAGGAGCCACCACCCAGCCAGCCAAAATTCCCAAACACTTGGTCCATGTTCCCGCCAATTATAAGTGATTACAGGAAGCCATTGTTGTGTATCGAGATGTCGGACTCGACTACTAGAATAGACCAGACTAGATAGAGCATCAACAGCAGCAGCAGGTGTGAAAGCCGTGCGGAGATTGACTGTGACTGCGTCTTAATTTGTCAGGCCAGTAGGGGATCAAGTGGCAGCCTTCTGGCACAAACAGTTGAAACAGGGACTAACGCAAAGTTAGGGCCCTAGCCACGCCCACCCCCAGGTCTGGAGTGGGTCATGTAATCCCGGGGCTCGCTGGCACGTTTATCTGCCGTGAAAGCGGCCTGCGTAACGCCAAATCTGGGCACCTCTTGTGGGCCTCTTCACCATCAATGTATCAGTCTGGGTCTGTGTGGTCTCTGGTCATCCTATCGTAGAGGCCTTGCCATAAAGTGGTCCACAGCAAAACGAAGACGACAGTCATGGGACTCTGCACAAACGTCTCAGTACAGCTTTATTCTAGTAACGGAACCAGTGAGCGCTCAGAGAGCCCCACACCTGACTGGCTGGATTACGCCATTTGTGATCACTGTGAGGATGGCAAAGTCTCCAATTCTAGAAATAGAAAGCGCGAGTCACTTGGTGATCAGTGTCCACGCGAGTGGGGGTAAGAAGGGGGGGGGGGGGGGGGGGGGGGGGGGGGGGGGGGGGGGGGGGGGGGGGGCTGTTGCCTCGCCACGAGGACACTAAGGCTGGTTCCTCAAGACTTAGTCAAGAGGCAATTTGTAATTAGAGCACAATAAAAGTTTTACAAAATGTTGGTCGCTTGAGTTGAAGGAATTAAAAGGGCGGAGCTGTTGAGTGGGGTGGATGGAAAGTGAATTAGCATCCTCTCTATAAAGTGTGTTCCAGCATTCAGTTGTCAAAATGGCGTAACACTTTCATTGCTTAAAAGGGGCACACACAGACACACAAACACAAATCAACATGGTGTGAAATTCATTATTTTTACCCGCCAATTCTTGCCCACACTCCAGATATTTTTCTCTTTCGTGATCTGTTTGTCTCTTTGTGTGTCTCTTTGGATCATTCTCTTGTGTAACTGTTTCTTTCTTTCTGTTAAACTCTATCTCTTCATTCAGTTCGTGTCTGTCTGTCAGTCTCGCTGTCTCTCTCACGCACGCGCAAACTGTCTCTCGGATCTTTCTCAGAGAACTGAAGGGAAATATTCTGAGCGACAGTGGAGGTAAAACTAATGTTCTTCTTGTGTATTATTCACGTTTACACTAGATCTTGGTACAGGCAACCACGAGGCACAGGCCCTGGACTAGATGTACCATATATCTGTTATCGTTAGCAGAAAGTCTGACGTAAAACTCCCGGTTGGTAGCCTCGTCTCCGTATTGGACTCCTCATGAAATAAATCTAACGAGGGATTGCATGGTACGAAGGATGTTCTGTTCTACTAGTCATAAGTGTCACAAAAAGGGTTTCTGTTTTACGTTGATTTTCTCTTTATTTTGTTATTTCACGCTTCCTTGTTTTGTTTTAAGAGGGTAGAATGCACAGAGAGTTCGAAAGATTCGAAAATTCAAGCTAAAAAATTATAGAGAGTAGAGTCACAGACATGTAGAAAAAGATATAGATACCAATACGCTGTTAATAGAAGACAAAAACACACACACACACAAAGTGATGTTTATCAAATCCAAGATTGAACAGCAAATGCTAAGTATTGGACTCTCATGTAATTCATTTTGCCCCTGACTCTAAATAAAGCTTAGTTCCTCCACAGATGAGACTTGTGAACGCTTCAGTGAACTGGTGTACACCATCAGTCTAAGACCTAAGCATAATGTACATACAATACGCTCTGTGGTTTGCGCAACATCTCTATCAAACTCAGTAGACTGGAACCCAATACATGGGGGGCCTAATCCTCATACCTGTCTGGTGCATGGAATAGACACAGAGAGAGAGAGAGAGAGAGAGAGAGAGAGAGAGAGAGAGAGAGAGAGAGAGAGAGACAGAGACAGAGACAGAGAGAGAGACAGAGAGAGAGATGAGAGAGAGGGGGGATATGAGAGAGGGTGAGAAAGAGGGGGAAGAGACAGAGAGAGAAGGGGGTAGATATGGACCGACAGACAGACAAACAGACAGAAAGACAGACAGCCAGACAGATAGACAGACAGACAGATAGACAGACAGACAGAGAAAGAGACTCACACAGATGGACACCTTCAGACACACAGACAGAATAGACATGGACAAGGAATAAGGTAAAAATCAAAAACAAAAACAGGAGTTACAACTTGTACAGAACAAAAGAGGTAGGGAGAGGCAGGAAGAGTTAGGAAGGAAGAGAGAGGAAGAGGTAAATAGATAGATAGATAGATAGATAGATAGATAGAAAGAGAGAGAGAGAGAGAGAGAGAAGATAGATAGATAGATAGATAGATAGATAGATAGATAGATAGATAGATAGATAGATAGATAGATAGAGAAATCTTGAAAGAGTATGGATGTATGAAACAGAAGAGAAAGTAAAGAGGGTTGTGCGATAAACTCAGAGAACGAAAAAGAGTTAAAAACGCCTGCCTCCTCACACCCACCTGGCACTGTACCATTCAGCAGCCGCCTGGTGTAGCCGCACCTACTTGAGAAGTTTCCTCACTCAATAAAAAACAACAACAGGGTAGACAGTCTTACATCATCCCCACAGTACGCAGCGCAGAGCTTGACCGCAAGGATTTGTCCACTACTGGCCAGAGCCCGTGTCCAGTGGGGCCACACTTGACCACACTGGGCCACACCGGGCCACACGCCAGGCGCGAGATGGGGCCGGACTCACAGTCACACGGCAGGTGGTCAAACGGTCAAGACTGGACCAGAGGTGGCGTACCTGGCCCATAAACTGGCTTTTTTCAATCAAAGACGCAGGCGCGGCACTTGGACACTTACAGAGCTTAAACTGGCCTTACTTGATGCCTGGACTGCTTGGTTCTGGTTGGTCATTCTGTCTCGGACAAGACCTGACCCTCGGCCTCATCCGCGCGATGTCCTTCTTGCTGTTTCTGATACATGTACCGGTATTGGTTTTAGCCCAGGTTTGTATCTTTACACATCCTTCTTCTTACCCCTTCTCTCTGTCTGTCTGTCTGTCTGTCTGTCTGTCTGTCTGTCTGTATGTCTGTCTGTCTGTCTCTGTATCTCTCTGACTCTCTGTCTCTCTCTGTCTCTCTCTCTCTCTCTCTCTCCCCCTCTCTCTCTCAAAGATAATTTATCTAAACATTTGTCTTAGTTGTAACCATCTCTATTATTCCTTTTCAGCGCACTCTCTTTATCTTTTTTATATTTTACTTTAAGTGATGGAATAATTTCTTTATTTTTTGTTGGTTTGTTTTTATTTTTCTGTTCTCTTGACGGATAGAAATAAAAACGAATTGGTGATCAACACACGTTGTAAAGATGAACATGAGTTTTTCAGCCAACATTAAACGAATCCTTAGAAATCAGCAGTCAAAAGTGATCTTTGGTGAGAGATTGAAGGTCTCTCTCTCTCTCTCTCTCTCTCTCTCTCTCTCTCTCTATCTATCTCTCTCTCTATCTCTCTCTTGCTTTGCCGCTATATAGGTTTTAAAATTTCTCCTATATTACTATACATGTATGGCGAAGGAACCCCACGGCGGGATAGTGTTGAAAGTAAACATTTCGAATGAAATAAGCTCAAGTTGGTTGTATAGGGCAGCCACATAGCTCAGTAAGTAGCACTGTGGTCTTGCGAGTTACAAGTACGCTCAAAGTTCAAATCTCAATAGGTACCCCTCTCTCCGTAAAGGATTGTTTAGAAAACCCAGGGGAGCTAACACCCCAATACATGGACATGTGCAGGTATTGTTTCCGTACTAAGGCTTTGTGTAGGTCTGCTAACAGTGTGGATTGAACACGCTCCCTTTGAAGACCACAGGTCAGCTACAGCCCTTGACCAGGTGACCAACTGGTACCGTCAGCTCAGCACAGACTGTGATGGTGTGGAGTGTCCAGTGCATGTGCTCCACAGGGGTAGGTCCAGTGGCGACACCGCCAGTACCTGGAAGTGGACACATACATAATAAATAAATACTGGCGGCATTACTGGTTTTCATATTTTTTTTCCATTCATGGTACAGCTTCATGTATTTTTATTTGTCTTTTACTATTTTTGTTTTGTGTTTCTGTATCCGAAGTAGCTATTACATGCACCACGGTGCTATTAAAGTTCAATTTTTTCTATAAATTCTGTAAAACATTTTAACCTTTTTTTCTCTTTGCATTCTAGGCTTAGAAGTTTGTTGCTTTCTTGGTCGGTTATCGTTACGCCCAATATCAGAACCTATATTTGTGTGGACGGGTCCCAAAACAAGGTATGATCGTTTTATTCTCTATCACACACTGGTAAAGCAGAGATGCACGACTGTGCACCAGAGCTTGGACCTTAGCTTTTCAGGACACAGGGTGATTCGAACACAAACCGTCCCGATTGAGAAGCGAGCTCTCTACGTTCCATATCGGCGACTCTATTACTACCAGTATTTTTATAGTCAGTTAGGCGAATATTGCCACGTATTTTACATTGGTGCAATGGATGAACTTAGATCTTGATAATTCGAAATCACAATAAATTGTTACACTAAAATTGCTACACCACATGTTCATGGTCAATTTCATCACAATAAAGATGTGGTAATTGTACCCTAGTCCATTTTCGACCAGTACAATTTCCAGTCGAAAGGACTTTTTGAAGCTGAGTGGGGAAAGCGGATAAAAAAGAGAGTGAGCAATCGAAAACAAACAAGAAGGCAATGGAGGGAGAAGAAAAACAGAAGAAAATCAAACAGCGGTGGTGTCGTCACTCTCGGTCCCTCCTCCTGCGTGTGGACAAAGGTGACAATCAGTGGGTGGGGTGTAGAGTAGCACTGATTGTGACTGATATCTCGGTAACTGGTTCAAATGCTAATGGTACATTTATTGAAAACCATCCAAAACAATGTATTGGGCTGTAAGTGCGCCGATGTTCTGTTTAAATCTCACAGAAGCATTGAGACATGCAAGTCGTGACAATGGGTGATACAATAAATCCAGTCATCCCATTATTTAAACAACAAAAACTGTGCTCAGTTAAACAATGACACTGATATTTTTTATAACGACAGGAGGACAAACAAACGAATTTTTCGAAACAAAAACGGCGGATTACAGGGAAAAAAACAGTGTTAATATATGTGTTCCCTGCAATCTTGTTCTCTTTCAAAGGGAAAGGATTATCGCATTAACTGTTTCTTATTCCTTTTTAAATTTTCATGAACATTTTTTGTCCCCCCCCCCCCCCCATTGTTGTACATTTATAAAC
>RQTK01000352.1:417516-432315 GCA_003991915.1 Elysia chlorotica | reverse complement strand
ATAAAAAAGAGAGTGAGCAATCGAAAACAAACAAGAATGCAATGGAGGGAGAAGAAAAACAGAAGAAAATCAAACAGCGGTGGTGTCGTCACTCTCGGTCCCTCCTCCTGCGTGTGGACAAAGGTGACAATCAACACCAGAGCCGCTGTGACCAGCGTGAGGCAGGCAGGGTAGGGCTGCCGGGGTGGGAGACCCAACCACGAGCCTGTGTTCGACCCAGCACTCAGAGAGGTCCGTAGAACAGAGCGCCTGATGATCGAGCCCCGCCCCCCTCCCAGGTCTGCCTGCATGGCGGGCGGTTTGATTCCTGATCACGTCCACATCAAAGGGAGCCGCCGCCACTGGGGCCAGGGGGGCTGTTTGTTCCTCTCTGGTCACACACACACGCACAGAGACACACAGGCACACACACACAGGTACACAATCAGGGGCTTGGCTAGACCTCCCCATTTCCCTGTGTTTCTCTCTCCCGCACATTATATGGATGGATCGATAAACATATCACTTCAATAGTCTACGTATACTCATATGCAATGATCGATTTTAGGAAACATGAATAGAAAGAAAGGGTGGGTAGACGAGCAAAGATGAGATAAAAAAGTCTCTGAACATAGCAGGATAAGAGAGAAAGAGAGAGAGAGAGAGAGAGAGAGAGAGAGATTCGAGAGAGTAAGAGAGAGAGAGATAGAGAGAGAGAGAGAGAGAGAGAGAGAGAGAGAGAGAGAGAGAGAGGGGGAGGGGGGTGAAGAGGAGAAAGAAGGAAAAAAGGTGTATCAATTAAAACCGACCATTAATTTCCGTCCACTTGATGTTTGTAGTTTGAAGTTTTGGCCACCAGATCAAGTGCTAGTGGAAAATCAACGGCCCACCAATCACACATGGAGCGCCCCCTGTGTTGGGACAGAGAGAGCGTTATGTCCCCTGCCTTGTCGCGCCTCGCTAGAGCCCCCAGGATTTATCGCTGTTTTTATTGTTCAATTTGTTGAGCAACTCAAGTGATTGTGACTGGGCGCTCGTTTGTTGAAGTTTGATGGGTGAGGTCCCGCATCCCTTACCCCCCCCCCTCCCCCCCTCCTTTGAGAAATGAGATAGAAAGAACGATGGAAAGATGGGTAGAAAGAGACAGAGAGAGATGGAGGGGGTGTGTGTGTTTGTGTCTAGGAGAGAGAGAATGAAAGTGACAAAGATAGAAATAGAGACAGACAAAACCGACCGCTAACGTTACAAGAGGCTGAGATACACGCTCCTGTTCTAGAGGGACATTGATACACCATGTATAGACACGGAAGTGGATGTTGCGGGATTTCCGGCGCGCGATCTGTCCACTTTGATCGCCCTGATCGCTCGTGGGTGACCACTGGTCAGGTGAATGGCCCCATCATCGCCTTCTGTCGGTCAGTCAGGCAGTAGGCCCACACCCAGAGAGAGCGGCGGGCGGAGATAAACATGTAAACACTGTTATTCCTGCACTGATAGAGCGATTCACAACAATGGAGGGATCTTCCCGTTGCTTTCACTTCACACTACTAATGTTTTACTAATTTGGTTTGGCCGCGTACTTTGATGTTAGTGCTAGGTGGGTTGGGTGTAGAATAGCACTGATTGTGACTGATATCTCGGTAATGGCATCAAATGCTAATGGTACATTTATTGAAAACCATCCAAAATAGTGTATTGGGCTGTAAGTGCGCCGATGTTTTGTTTAAATCTCACAGAAGCCATTGAGACGTACAAGTCGTGACAATGGGTGATACAATAAAACAAGTCATCCCATAATTTAAACAACAAAAGCCGTGCTCAGTTAAAGAATAACACTGATTTTTTTATAACGACAGTAGGACAAACCAACAAAGTTTTTCGAAACAAAAACGGCGGATTACAGGAAAAAAAAAGTGGTAAAATATATGTGTTGCCGTGCAATCTTGTTCTCTATTCAAAGGGGAAAGGATTATTCGCATTAACTGTTTCTTGATTCACTTTTTGTGTTAAATCTTTCATAAATTTTTTGTCCCCCCTTCCATCTCTCTCATAGTCCAGGCTTTGCAACCCACACGAGAAAAACGGATGGCGTAAGCACGCCCGTCAGGCATGGGGTTTTCTGATCGCTCATTGGCTCCGTGGGTCTAGGATCGAGCTATGATTGGACGACGATGAAGATTCCGTTATTTATCGTCTCTATTATTGCTACGGTCCTGTCTCGTGTATGGCAGCACATAAAATGTCAGACGTCCGTCTTGGGGCCCGTCTACAATATAGCTTATATAATGCTACTGTTGGACGTTAAACCAACCAACCAACCAACCTGACACCGCAAGGCCTCTAGCCCCCAGCGCTGACGCACCATAACGGCGGCTTTGATGTGGACAACCCAGGGACAACCTGCCTGTAAGTGTGCCCGTGCATGTCGCGCGCAATGGGTTCTCGCGGGAGGGCAACCAGTGAAACCCTGTAGTGATTGTTTATTGGTAGCAAGTTGTCTTTTTTCTCTCTCGTTTATAATAAAGGTGGCTACTACCTCCATAGATTGTAACAAACGAGTACATAGTATACACAGCCCTATTAGGCATACATCCACTTTGTTATAAGTAATTCCATTCAGATCTATCTCCTTGAAAGAGCAGTTGGTATGTAGTGATCATCCCGAAACTAAAGCATTATTTTGAACACAAGTTCATGCGTTTTTCAATAAGGTCTTAACTTTGTAAGTTACAGGAGGGTGAAAAATGAAGAATGTGGCAAACTGTCACAATAAATAGTAGACCATTTTTAATTTCCAAATGCATTCACCGTAATTTTGAAAATAATGATGAAATTATCCAACTTTATTAAGGCATTTTTTTTCTTTCTATTTTCTTTTAAGAATAATTTGTTGCATCTAAAAACTGTACGTTTCCCGAGCTTCCCACAAACACTTAAGCATGGGGTTGGACGCACAGGTTGGGATTCGATTCGTAAACCTCCTGCTCTTTCATCGAAAGCTCTGACCGAATAAGTAATCAGCAAAATTTATTGGTCGTGTCAAGCGCAGACATATGAATCATTTAGAAAACACCCTTACAGCTGGAAAGAGAACGCAAGGAGAGCGGAAATTGAACAGAGAGAAGGAGAAGATCTGAGGGGGGGGGGGGATACCAAGGTGGGATGGTGACAACACCAATGGATAACTTTTCAAAAAATCCCCGCCCTTCACAGCTATCTATATGTATTACCATGGAAAATAAGATGACAATACACATCTGGCGGCATAAAGATTATTTTACTTTTTAAATGTTATTCGGTGTTATTTTATTGTGACAACTACAACTCGAACCCTTGAGCCTCCAACTGCCAACCAACCGCTTTGAAGCAGGTGCTTAGTTTTATTCGACCCAAATGATAGTTATCTTATTCATACATTTTAGCGTCATGACATCCTATAACTTTATCCAAGATCACAGTGGTATATCAACACCAGCTGGCCTCCAGTGCCTCAAAATACTAGACTGTTAAAACTGTAAGGAATTAAAAACCGTAACCTCACGAGAACACGAAAAACTCTTAATTCTTCAACAAAAAGTATTTCAACCAAATCTTCACTTCTTTTATTTAAGGTTTGTATAGGATAACAACAACAGCAACATTTCTAGACTAAGACACAATGGTTGTGTAATTTTTATATTCACGTTCCCTATCTTTATTAGCGTCGTATACGGAGGTGAGGATTGATTAGTGACGAGTTGCAACGATCTTGCAAACCATGTAACAGTCATAATAGATAAATACATCGAAGAGGCGCAATGAATGTCATTGGATTGGATCCAATTTCAAAAGGTCGACTGAGGCCTGGATGCTACCCCCCCCCCCCCCCCCCCCCCACATACACACGCACATCGTCGATGCTCTGCGAATCAAACTAATTTCTATCCAAGCATTATAATATTGCAATTAGTCATATGAGCCCTTCCAGACCTGCTAAATGACTGGTCTCACTTCGCCCAAACAGCCAATCTTATCTCGGTAAAGCGGCCATCTAGCCTAACGATGCTGTGTTAATGAGAGTGGAGGGGGCCAGTGATAGTGCAGTAATGACCATCCACCCCAGGTCCCCATAGAGGGACCCAGGCCATCAGACACACTGGGTGTTTTAACTGGTACACGCCTGACCAGACATCGCCGGGGGATCGACTGGTGGGAGGGACCAGGGATGGGGACCTGCTAGCGGGAGGAACCTACTGGTCCTTAGCGGGCTTAGGGAGGTCACATTCATTTATATAACAATAATATTGATTTTAATGTCTCAAGGACAATAATTGGGCGATAGAACTTAGGAACACCTGGCTTGTTTTAGCGGCTCAATTGTTTTCAGATCAATTTAGAATTGGTGTGAACTATAATAGCAATCTTTGAATAATTTATTATCTAGATCGATAAGTGGAAGACAAAAAAGCAAAGTATGTGTGCGTGCTAGTTCGTAACCAGGATTAACCGATTTGTCCAAAAGGGCGTCTTTTTTTTTAGTTCATTGTATTCCATAATCCATAATTAATCCAAGAGGCCTCCAGGTCTCAGGCACTCAGTGGTTTTGTCTCTTTGCCTAAGACACTTCACGACTCTGCCAGATTTTGCTATGAAAATATAAAGAGGTAAATTACTTGCATTACATTTCGTTCACGCCACCCCACCCCCCTTTCCAATTTTTTAAAACTCTCACCTTTTTAATCGATAGAGTAGATGCTAGCAAATGTTAGCTTACAATAGTCTTAGCTTCAGTAATGCTTTACAGAACGAAAATAATTACTCATATCTAATGATTAACGGGATCAACAATCGCAGAGATTGTAATCAAGTCAATGCGATCTCTGTACCACCCACTCACCACTGCCTGCCAACTCTACATCTACTGGATAACATAACAGTTCATCTCTACAGATTTGACTAACTGTAGCTGTTTAAGAAAGCGGTAACAGGACCCAGGTCACCCTGGCTAATCTGGACGGCGCTCACTGGCCCGTGTCTGATGGCTTGGACTGCTCACCCGTGGCCGGGCCTCACAGGCCAGGCTAGAGATGAAAGAGAAAGTAATGGCTCTTTGTGTCTGTATACTGTACTCAGTCTCAGCCGCGGGTTAGTTAAAGTAATGTCTCTCTGTGTCTGTATACAGTACTCACTCTCGCCCGCCGCTTAGTTAAAGCACCATTTACAGAAAAGCTGGGCTTTCACGCTCGACCAAGCACTCCTCTGTCTTTGCCAGGACATCTGGGTAACTCTGGGGCACAGACTTTACCTCGGCACCTGTGAGCAGGTTTTGGTGATTATTGGATGGAGTCGGGGTAGTACCAGCTTTAGCCAAGGTTGGACAACGGTTTGTTTGATAAGTCGTACATACAGGTGTGAGCGCCTTGGGCTGATGAACTGAAGTTGTATATCCAGGTAGAGGAAGACAGTTTCAGATTGCCTCGATCTAGGTGTAAGCTTTTTGGGCTGATGAACAGGAAGTACGACGTTAGAGTCTCAATTGACGCCCCCGCATCTCCGCATAGAGAAAACTTAAGGAAATTAAAAATAACAAAATATTACTTCAAAAACTGGCCTTTCTCTTGAAGACTCACACATACACACACACACACACACACACTCATTACTTACGGACATAAACAAATATTTGCAGAAACCATTTTTATATAAAGTACGAAGAGAAGTTGTTTTTCTCTTGAAACGGTTTTTCAACTAGTTAGGAAATTTGGAACAAAATGTGCAGTTATATAAAAAGGTGTGAGGTATCTGTTTGAGGATGTAGAAAACACAAGGATACAAGTCATAGTGCAGCTAATTATTGGGGTGGTCTCTTAGATTGTCGTGATGATAGCGATTAAGGTGATAATAATATTTCTTGCGGTGCAGCTAACGATGATGATGATGTTAAGTACGGACGGACAAAAACTTGCGATCCTTAGACATTCTCCCGAGACAATATTGCACTCTGCATTACCATTGAAACAAAAGACAACAGTCACGATGCTACTTCAGCTACTGCTGACATCTTGTAAACGGAACAAGATAGCAAACATCGAGAAACAAAGGTACCCATATTGGCCATATATCCACTTACCGCTCGCCTTGTCTCTTCTCTGGCTACCTCAGAGGCACGGTAGTTAGACTCAGATACACCTGGTCTATCGGACACCACCCAGGTCAGGTGGCCACCAGAGGGCCTCTTGTGGGTGTCAGGACGGCCGTCAGTAGGACAGGTAGACTGATCACAATCCCTGATAGGTTCAATCACAATGAGTGATAGGTTCGAGGTGAGAAAAGTTGACTCGCTCAAGAGCTGAGTGACAAGATCGGATTATGAATTAGGTACACATTCTTGATTTTGTTTATTAGTATCACATTGAGAGACAAAGAGTTTCTAGTTGGGGAGGAGGGAGGGGTGATTAAAAGTCATTAGGCTGAGGTAGATTTCAGGTAACACCACTTGTCTTTGTGGCACTAGTTGCAGTTTGTGAATAGATGGACAAAGATGATCCTACGAAAAGATAACACAAGAGCTACGCGAACACAAGAGCTATGCGATAAAGTAGAACGCTGCTTTAGTATGTATGATATTTCTTTTATCATTGAGACAAAAAGAATATATATATGACATTCCCTTTTCTATCTTTCTTTCGCTCGATTCCTCTCTCTCTCTCTCTCTCTCTCTCTCTCTCTCTCTCTCTCTCTCTCTCCCTCTCTCTTCTCTCATGTTAAAGCCACATAGGGTCTGCAAGTAATAAACATAAAAATATGAAGCGAAAGAATATGGTATGATTGGGGAGATATTAAAACAAAGGATTCTTGCAAAATGTTGATGTGGTGTGATTACTTTTAAAAAGCTCCTTTAATGGTGTAGAACCAATTCACTTCGAAAGGTTAATCAGTTGTTGTTTCTTTATAAAGTTGTAAACTTCTTTTAAGCTGTTTATCGGTTGTTGTATGTTTTGTTTAATTTTAATAATGAATGATAGTGTATCTTTCTATCTTTTTTTTAGCCAACCAAAACCCTTCAAAGCCCCTCTAGTAACTTGTATAAATTTTCTTATTTTGTCAGGGCAAACTCATAGTAAGATGGTTACAGGACAAAAACCCTTTTTATATTTAGTAAGCTTTCTTTTATTTCTTTATAAACATACATATTGACTATATTCATTACCATTGAGAAATATGCAAACGTTCGCCTATTAGATGGCATAGCATGGTTCTGCAAATATGAACATTGAAATAGCAAGTTTGTTTTTGTATTTTCCCTGTACTATTTACTGCTCTAGATATATACTTAAAAGACTGAAATGACTATAAACTATGGACCAACAATTCGAGTTATTTCACGCTCTACTCTGGCGCGTGCCTTATTGAACTGTGAGGTTCTTGAGTGTTTTCAGGTCGACGGGAAATGACAGCGACTAAAAATACGTGTATGTCTGTTTGAGCGGGGGTGTCGACTTTCTCCTTGGCCTACTTTAGCCGAACAAAATCTGATTCTTCCACCCCAAGAAAGTGAAACGGATCACTTACAGCTCCTGTCTGAGCCTGCTCACTCAGTCTGAGGTCCCCGTCTTGGGCCTGATATGGAAACCCCGGAAACAAGGCTAGAAATTCCGTGAATTAATGAATATTTACATAATTCATATCACCTCCGCATCAAGTGTCGCTCATCTATTTGAACAGAACAGAAATGTAGTTTATAACAACCTTCCAACACACTAGGCCACCTTGTTTGCTTTCGGGTATTGGGTTTTGGAAGTTAAGTGGAAATTCGCGTGCGTCTCGCTCATTGTTCTGGGCTGATGTTGGGCGAAGAGATCAAGCTCTGAGGGTGGAAGCTGCAGCCATAGAACATTTTGAGTCTTGTGTGGGGTCAAGGGAAAATAAACAACTAAAGGGGGAGACTGTTGGACATGATGGACTTGTGTTATATAAAAGATAGAGATAGTATTGGACTGATGGCCGCTTTAAAAAGGCGTCTACAATAGTGCAATTAAAATCTGTGCTGCATTGAGAACGGGGTGCGCTGTGAGACGGCGTATAGCCATTATGAGAATAATGCATGTATAATGTATAAGTATATATACAATATGTACCAATAGTATTTTATTTTAGAAAAGGCAAAAAGGCAATGCATACATGCACTTTCATGACCATTAAAAAACACCCATTATGGGTACACGCATAGACTAAAACGTCTTTAAAAACTTAGAAAAGAAAGAAACGCATGGGTGCAAAACTGGATTTTTATTGATGGATTATTTTAAATAATTTGCTGCCCGGTTAGCTTATGGAATGTAAGACTGAACCTAATACTACATGTATTTTTAAATTTTTGTAAACAAATGAAAGCTGTAAAATTTACATAATAAAAGAACTAATGAAGTTGTTAGAATAAAAACACAACACAACGTCAAAATTCAATACCAAGGCAAATTAATAAATTCACGCTTTAAAATATTGAATTCCTTTAAATTGGAGGGCACTGAGAGATGGAGAAAGAGGGAGAGATAGAGAGAGAAATAGAGAGATATAGATAAAGGGATAAATAGAGAGATATTGAGAGAGAGAAAGAGAGAGAGAGAGAGAGAGAGAGAGAGAGAGAGAGAGAGAGAGAGAGAGAGAGAGAGAGAGAGAGAGATATGAAGACAATAAAAGCAGTGTGAAAATGGACACAAAAAACTAGAACAGCTGAGGAGAATGACAAAAAGTAACACACAAAAAGCGCTGGCTATAAAGCAGGAGACAGGCCCATGTTTTTCGCCCTTTAGTCACACCCTGTCTTAAGTCTCTGGTGTTAGTCCGAGGCGACAGGGCGCGCGTGCCTGGAATCAGTGAGTGCTTGGCGTGCACACATCCCGCTCACCTGCACGGCTGGTCCAGGCGGCCCGGCTGTCTCGTAAACCAGATAAAACCACTGGTCTCGCGGTAGTGCGCGAGATACTGCCCTCACAGTCACTTGACCAACACTGCCCGCGTGATCATCTGGCCTGGAGGGGTCAGTGTTAAGGTTAATTGGGAAATCTTGCAACGATGATTTAGATACAGTTACTTAATATGTCCATGCAGTTATTGCTGTTATATAAAATAAAAAAGCGATTTTTTTCCTTTGTGGGCATTTTTTATCACATGATGAATAACTTTTATACCCATCTCATCCTATCATCATACTTATAATTTCCCTGTAGTACAGTCATCACTATGTCATCCTTCAAACACCATCTCCATCATTCAGATTGTACGAACCCCTGTAACTGTAGCTGTAATTGTCGCCCTTTCTCCCCGACCTTGATCAAGGTAATTGTATGAACATGTGTTGTTACCATGACTTTCTTTGTCTTTATATTCGTAATCATTTACAAAATTCGCAAGGAAGAACTTGAGAAATTACCTAACATATAAAGAGAAGATATGGAAATAAATCCACCATTAGACCGATACAGCTGTTTTGGAGTTGTTTGCATATCTTTTTTCGTTTTTCTTTTCAATGGATTCTGAAAAAATGATATATTTAGACAACCATAACGATTATAGGCGTTCAATGCAAACTCTCAACTACTGTGTTCTAACCACTTATAGTAAAACTTTTTGTAACGACTTAGATTTTCTTTAAAAGGGTATTAATTAATTGTACGATTGCTTCAAGCATGAAGGTAATTTTATCCACATTAGAATCAAATTGCATAACTAGCATGAATATCAATATCTTCATATTCAATAGCATTTACAAGCAACGAAAGGAAGAATTTGCAATTAAACCCTGTAGATAAGGAGAAGATAGGGAAAAAAAACCCATCATGATAATATTGGCACATTCGATTTTTAGTGTGTATATATTTTTATATATTGTTTTAGTCGTATATACTTTGCGATGTTTTTGCTATTTTTATTTCAAAGGTCCATAAAATTTTTACACCCAGACAAACAGACCGATTATGAGGATCCACCATAAATTCTCCATTTTTGTTTTACCGCTTTTAGAGTTAACAGTATTAGGCTACATGTACTCATAATGGATGTCCATGTTTTAATTTAGGATGAATCTATCTTTAATTATTTGATTAATGCATAAAATACATGAGTGTATTGTGAATGTTAAAGATATGTTAGACTTTGGTCTCTCATCCCGTTAGGTTGTCGGTAACCTTTACATTTTGATTCCTGGTGATTTTCTCAAACTTCTCATACAAACACAACCCAGCCTGAACCCCCCGCATGCTTCATCGGTGAGACCGCCGTGAGCTCTATGTCACGTGACCGGCCTCTTGTCGCCAGTGACGGCCCTCCAGTGTAACAGATCCCAGGCTTATCACAGCCCCGTGGGCGTGACTCCGGAGTTAGCCGAGTGGACACGAGTGCAGGCGGACCGAGCCGAGTAGATCTCCGGCCAGATAGGCCCAAAGTCCGCCGCTATGCCGAGATCCGCGCCGAGATCCGCGCCGAGATTGTCGCCCTTGTCAGATGCACGGCCTGCAATCAGCCTGTAATAAAGGACAGGGCGACGGATCCCAGTTGAGGAAGACGTAAGGGAAATATTTTATTCATGTCTTGGGAGTAATACACGGACATAAGTGGGGGAGGAAAAAAGGGAACAGAAACAGATTATATTGTGTGTTTTTGTGAATGTGTGTGTGAGAGAGAGAGAGAGAGAGAGAGAGAGAGAGAGAGAGAGAGAGAGAGAGAGACTAACAGACAGACAGACAGACAGACAGACAGACAGACAGACAGAGAGACAGACAGAGAATACACAGGCACATAAAAAAGCCGGACTAGGCTGAAGAGGAAGCGGCCGATGATGATAATTACATGTATTGACATGCGCAGTGGAATGATGACAGGCCCCCGAAGATGGGCGGCGATTGTCGATAATCTGTGTTTCCGATCTGCGAGCGTCCCAAAGGGTTCTTAGCGCTTTTGTCTAACGCTGTTGTTTAGAGATGATCCGTAGGAAGGTGTCTCGATCAACATACACATTTAGGGATCAGTTGGTGACACAGAGGCACGTGATAGCGTCAGGCTTGTTTATCTGTCGTGTCAACTGCCATCCATGTGGATACAGTTTATGACATATCGAATTAATTAAGGACGTTATAATATATTTATTATTAGACTCCAGTGATGCGGGAACACAACCCTGGAAGCTGAGCACCCCCCTGGCCTACTGTTTGGAGGCCATTTTTACGTCATGTGTGATACTGTGGCTGGTTGGTTGGGTTGGTTTAACGATCAACAGCAGCACTATATAGGCTAAATGGCGGACGGGCCCCAAGACGGACGTCTGACAATTGTATGTGCTGCCACACACGAGACAGGGCGGGGATACCATGACTCCTGTCTCAGTCGTGGTACTGTGGCGGAACAATACAGATGATTACATCGGTCCAGATAGACATGACTAAAGAATAATAAAACCAGGCACACCAGGTATGGATTGTCATTTACAAAATTAAAAGGAAACATAATTTGCTTATTTACATTTTCTGAATCTGTATAAAGGCTATTTAAAGCATGAAAATAGTGGAGGAATCTAAAGGTCAATAAATGTCGATCTGTCGTTAGCTCCATTATTAGCAAATGGACGTTCCAATGTATTTGTTTATAAATAAGTTTAGATTCTTAGACAAAGAAAAGCGAATGATTCTTGCAGATTTTGGTCCCTCGCAAGTTGAACTCCCATGCAGTTTTAGCCAATCGCAGGCTTGGTTTGATGGTCATGTGACATATGAGCAAAGCCTTGGACCCGCTGCGATTTGCAGTGAATGCATAGACAAACGGGAATCATCGTTAATCACGATAGTAAAAGTCAAGTCATTGAATGGGTCGAAGTGCATAAAAATTATAACAGTGTTCTATTTATTGCAACAACAAAAAACACCCGAAATAAGAACAGAGTTTAATTTTTACTTAGCCTAATAATAGCATTATATTTATTGCAACAACCACCAACCTGCGGATAGAGGGTACATTTTACTTAGCCTAATAGTAGCACGTAAAACATGATCACAGTACGCCTTCTGAGATTTCTCTGTTCATTGTTCTCATCTCCTTGTGACTCATGTTGCTCTATCTTATTTAGCCCTCTCTCTATCTCACGATTGCATTGTCTTCCCCATCTCTCTCTGTCTGCCTGTCTGTTTCTCTCTGTCTCTGTCTCTCTCTGTCTCTCTCTCTCTCTCTCCCTCTCTCTCTCTCTTTCCCGTGCCTCTGACATGCTAACATCACTATTCAGCTGACGTTGATGCGAGTATTCCATTAGGAAAAGGCAGTAAATTAAGGCACATTTCTCACAGGCACCGCGCTAAGGTTGGTGTAATTAGGACAATACATTACCAATCTATACATGATTGTATTCCTCTGTTTACTTGTTTGAAATGTTGCTTCTTCTTTTTCTGACATTGCCATTGTTACAGAAACTTTGACAACGTGTTAAATATAAATAAAAAAAATTTAAAACCTGAAAAACTATTGAATTAATATCGAAATATCATTTACTTCACGCATCATTAATTGTTTGTGTATATATCGCTGTGCACGATCATATTTTTACCCTTTGTTTAAGCTTTCTGTGTATCACATTCTTCTCTCATCTCTCTCAATCTATTTCTGTCAGACATTCTGGCTCTCACTCTATATGTCTATTTATCCTTTTATTTATCTATTTTTCTATTTATCTATAGCTATCTATTATATATCTTTATCTCTCTATCTTTGCCTATACATTTCCCTTATCATCATCATCATCATCATCATCATCATCATCATCATCATCATCATCATCATCATCATCATCTTCAGATGATGATGATGATGATAATGAAGATTATGGTAGTGATATTGGTGGTGTTAACGATGACAATGAAGAGAAAGAGGAAAAGAGTGCCTTTATTGCAATGATGATATTGATGATGATAATGGCGATCCTTGTGATGTCGGTGGTCTAGGTGTCGACGAAGATCAGACGATGGTGTTCATGATGACTATGAAATTGACGATTAATGCGCTCATAATTAAAACGGCAAGAATGGTGGCAGTGGTAGAAACGGTTTCGGTTTGTAACGGGGTGGTTTAATTTCGAATTTATTTTGCGCTGGGATTATCATCGACCAAATTCACGAATTCCATAAATATTGTATACACATTTGAATACTTTCTGGGAGAATTTTTTAAATGTCATTAATCTTTTTTACAACCCAAAACAGTGTATAAGGTGAATACGCCTTCAGCCTTGTTCAACATGATTGTACATGGTATCTGTGCTGACAAAACCAAAGGAGCGTTTTTTTTGTTTTTTTTTTTTCTTTTATGCAGTCCTTTGTATCAGTGACGGGCTTGACTTCGCAATGAATTTGTAACAACCAGCAGAGAAATACAGGAGCTTCTGTCACGGCAATGTTTACAGAGGTGATGATGAAGCCGTCAGAACCTGGGGTACAATTCGCCCCTGCACCTCCTCTTCCATCCATGTGTAATAATAACCAATTTAACAAAATAGGTTTCAATATGAGGAAAATATTCAACACCTATGTTTTTCATCATTCTCACTCCCTGGTTATTAAAAATCAGCATCAATGGGCATCGATGTGAGTTCTACGAGCGACGGGTGTTTATAGGGAGAGGAAACTGTGCCTTCATCTCTGCTGTTAAATGCTTCACTTCATCACTGCAATATAAAATGTTTGAAACAATAACTTATTATATCATATAACATTAAATTGTGACAAAAAAAAAACGTTAATTGAAACATAGTTGAAATGTGTTTGGAATCTTAAACATGGTTTTAAAATTATGTTTCCAAAATATTCGGAATATAAAAAAAACGACATGAAAACTATTTTTAATAACGATGTGTATTTATCAATGACAGTTAGCAATGTGATTTAATTAAAAGTATACTTCTTATCTCAGGTAAAATTAATTTTATAAAAAGAGACAGAAACAGTGGAAACAAAACATTTCTAACAAAGCTTTGTAAATCTTCTAGAGTTACTGAAATAACTAAAGCGGAAACAAAGCCAACATTTAATGAAAATATCACCACCAGCTTGCTCTCCGCCAAAGCCTGCAATGTCGATACAAAAGATCAGACACAATTTTCTGCTGCCTCTGTCTTTTTAGATAAAGCAACAATCTGAAATTATGCACCAACCTTACCATAACGAAGTCAATTACTCAGGCGGCTCTTTGAGAAACGAATTTCTTCTCGCTGCGAAATTTTGCCAGATTCATTTACACAAAAAAGTTTAAACATTTATTTGCTCTAATTTATTTGAATCGGGTCTGGCTGCTACTTTTTTGTGCGTGCGTGTGTGTGCGTGTTTTAAATAGTTGGAATAACGAGACAATCTGTAGTTGTGCGCTGAAGGGTGAAGAGGCAAAGTGCAGAGTGAATGGAGGAGACGGGGGAGGGAGAGGGAGGTGCAGGGGTGAATTGTACTCCTGATTCTGACGGCTTCATCATCACGGCTGTAAACATCGCCATGACAGAAGCCCCTGTATTTCTCTGCTGGTTGTTACAAATTCATTGCGAAGTCAGCCCCGTCATTGATACAATGGCCTGCATAAAAGCAGGAAAACCCACTTTGAACTGGGACGCACTTTTCCCCGCTGCCTGCCCTCTAATTAAGAACGGGAAATCCCGCCCCAGGGCACCGCCTTTAGTCACTATGACTTGAAACACTTTTTGTTTAACAAAAATCTCCGGATAGTTGTACCCCTCGTCTATTGTAGAAACAGTTGCAAGTGAGAGCGACTCTCGAGTCTTGATACCCCCCCCCCCTCCCCACCCCCTTTTCCCCCGCA
>RQTK01000352.1:389275-400203 GCA_003991915.1 Elysia chlorotica | reverse complement strand
GGGAGGTTAATACGATCAATTACCAGTATATTTATTTTGCGAGGCATGAACCTAATCTGAGTAAAAATTTTAAATTCCTAAAAAAAAATAATCCATGTTATATACATATTTGATATTATCATGATTGTTCTCGTCACCACCGCATTCGTCAACATTGTATTCACTAACAGGATAAAATTTATCATCATCCTCGTCACTGTTTATTATCATTATAATTTTGTTATCATCACTTTCATCATCAAAGTAACCCTTAATATTATCATTGTTACCAATCTCATAGCCAAAGTTTTTTGTTATCCTAATTGTTGCTTGTAGTGGCGGCGTTTTCATCGTATTGTGTTGTTGCTGTTACTCTGACCAAAAAACGGGATCTGGTGTTATTTTTGCTGTTGTTGCTGTCGTAGTTGCCGGTTGAAACTTAAGGTTGTCCAATCACCAACGCTTGCAATGTTTAAAACTAGCGCTTACTCAACATCGCCTTAAAACAATTTAATGATTAGTGTTGTTTGGAGTTAGTGAGGAAAGGGAATTTTTTTAGGAAAAGTGCAGGCTAGCTATTGTTTCAGTATTTTTAGTCTAAGACATTGCATTAGTAATGTGTATTGCTTATGGAGAATGAAGATGCAAATCATGTGCTTCTTTCCTGGTATGATTTGAGCTGCAAAAGAGCAAGAAAGGATGGACGCCGAGAAAAGTTTCTGTAGTATTGTTTAGTTTTTTTCAATAGCTCTTTTGTTTATTTGAATAAACCTTTTGCAATTGAATCAATCAAATAGAATGGTGCATCTGATATGGCTGTCTGCAAGCTTTTCTCTCTCTCTCTCTCTCTCTCTCTCTCTCTCTCTCTCTCTCTCTCTCTCTCTCTCTTCTCTCTCTCTCTCTCTCTCTCTCTCTCTCTCTCTCTCTCTTGCTCTCTCTCTTTGTGTGTATGTGTGTGTGTTTGTAGGACTATTGCGAACATTATTTATGTGCAACATTCTGACATAACAGTTCTGAAAGACGCTAGCGGTTTACTGTGACAGCATCCCTGACACGAATTAGATTTGACCAACGCCTGCATCATCGCCGAGAAGATGTTGATACGGCGGCCCTGGGCAGGTGCAAGGGAGGGAATAGCCATGCACATCGTGTCTCTTTCCGCGTCCGTCTCCCACCCATCGCCGTCTACTTTGGTTCACCCCCACAATACTATCTCCCCAGACAATACCACCGGCTACCCGCATTGTCGTACTGGAGTGTTAATTTAATCCCGCGCAGTGTAAATCTAGTTAATTTTTACTCATCTTTCAGTTTGAGTTGCCCGGCCCGAGTCCCAGCCACCGGAGACGGCTGCAGATTCGCTTGTGGTTTTCTCCAGGACACTTGAGATTCTGCGTCACTTCCTCCGCAACAATGGGCATGCGCACACGTCGGTCACGTGACTGACCATCTCTCGCGTCTAAATATAATTTTCTTGTGACCAGAGTGTTGTCGTGACATCGGATTTCCCCGATCATCTGCTCGGGACACCGGTCATCTCGGACGGACCATGTCCTGGCACCTCGGCTTGACCGGTGCAGCCTCGGCTCTGTCCATCCGCGTTGCGTCAAGCTGGACAATGCGCTCGGACACTGCTTGGCCAGGTGAACAAAAGATCTGGTCATCTGAAGGTGACGTGGGTCAAAAGGTTAAGTCCATGGCTATTCAGGACGGGCCATATCCCCTCAAAAGTTCGCTGTCCCCCCAAACCTGAGCGCGGCTCCCAGGGACAGTGAAATCCAACACAGGCTGCCTGGCCAGTGTTTGCCACTACAATTAGCATCATCAATGCCAGCGATCGGAGCCCGCCCTCCACCGGTACATTTCTCTCCGGGAAAATCCGACACTGTGTCCAGGATTTCATGGAGTTTGGGAAACCTGTGGGGAAAGGGGCGTGGATTTTAATCTCCGAAAGTGTGCGTGTGTGACCGAGTATTAATCTGTGGTGGCGCGTCTTTGGGTGTTCCTGTGGTGTTGCTCCTTTGGGTTCCGCGCTGGGGGTCAACACATCTCATAAACCCGAGTGCAGGAATAAAAACTGGAATTTTCATGTCCTTGTACTTTTTAGACACTTCAGAAACAAAATAGTGCAAGAGCTAATATTAAAAAAAAAAATTCGTCAAAACGAATATATCTATATAATATATATTATATAATTATTGTTTTCGTCTCAAAATTAGACATGCGATCAAATCCAAACCGCTCCACCCTAAAATCCCAAATTTCACAATAAAATTACAAATGGGCCAGAGAATTTTAGAGTCATAAAACTAATAACACCAAACGCCTAATCAATTTGTAACGAAAGTTAACGAATAATAAAACTAAAAATGTATTTAGGAAAAACGAACAGACAACAATTACTGCTTCTTCCCCTTCTCGTGTATGGCAGCACATACAATTGTCAGACGTCCGTCTTGGGGCCCGTCCACACTATAGCCTATATACTGCCGATGTTGGACGTTAAAACCAACTCAACTCAACTCAACCCTCCCCTTTCCCGAACATCAAACAAATCGAAAGTGTTATAAATATTGATTCTTTTCATTTTCTAAGTGCGTGCAAAATTTTAATGCGCACAGTGCACCGTTTTCTTAGAACGTGTGGTTAATAATTAATTCGGATTATAAATTATTGAGCCTACTTTAATTTGAAGCAATCTCTTCAAACAAACATAATTAAGTCCCTACAGTTTTAGATCCTAAAGATACAGAATTTTACGTTTAGCACAGTTTAAATTTAGCTGTAATACTTTATTGTGTCCATCCTACTGTCCCCACGAATTTCGTGGGTTCCCAGCTAGTTATTTCATAGTTATTTATCCCACTAGGTTTTTTCTTAAATGACATTGAATTATTTTGCTTGGAAAGACAATGAGGCAAATAAACAAAAAAGGCCAAAGGGGGTCATAGAGATAGAGAGATCGTCAAAAATTTGAAAAGGGGGAGAATGTCCTTCTGACTGTCTTGTGATTCTTTTTAACAAATGTCGCATCGACCTCACTAATCATACTCTGTCCTTTACCGCCGGGCTCACACGATAGGTGGCACCGTCCACAGACAGGGTAGGGCAACCAGGGGTGGACCCCAGTGATGGAGTCTAGTGCTTCACTGTCCAGTCCATGCCATCGGTCAGTATCGGGGTATGGCCATTTGGAACCGTCCTGGGCCAGCCAGACCATCAGTCAAACACGGGGGACTATACAGGCTGAGTCGTGTCGACACGAGACGAATTAAAGGGGAGGACATGCCGACACACTGACAGCAACACTCGCGCTGGGTGGGGGCAGTTCTCACACCTCCAACAAAAACAGTGAAGTATTAATGATAGTGATCGTGGGACCAGCGGAAACTGAAATGAATGGAGCACAACAAGTCGTTAGAGAGTGATGCATTTTTACCAGCCTTTGTCTTCAATCGAAATTTTCTGTCATTAATAAAATTAACGATTTTGGTTTGAATGTCAAAATGCCAAGGACGGAGAAGACAAACAGCAGACTGAGACAGAGAGACAGGGAGAAAGAGAGATGGATAAAGACGAAAAGGGAAAGACACTGTCATCAGCATCACCAACAACATTTATCTACAACATTATTCGCATTACATGTATCATTGTCACCAGCAGCAACAACAACAACAACAACAACAACAACAACAACAACAACAACAACAACAACAACAGCAACAACCACAAACAAAAACAACAGCATGCAACAATGAAATTTAGAAAGATCGTTGACTAAAAAAATAAATGAAAGGTGTAGGGGGAGAAACCACGAAATCAAGAGGAACCAAATCCATCACGCTAGAGCCGCAAAGCTCGGGGTAGAAGGATC
The DNA here is from genome assembly GCA_003991915.1 of Elysia chlorotica. Lineage (NCBI taxonomy): Eukaryota > Metazoa > Mollusca > Gastropoda > Plakobranchidae > Elysia > Elysia chlorotica. Next base: position 396,350 of record RQTK01000352.1, on the reverse strand, counting down.
GCTGCTCATTTGTCAAGGCGCTCAGCTTGCAGCCTATTGGCCTGAATGCGGCGGATAGGACCTGAGCTGGACACTCGACTGACCGGCCCAGCACAAAGCCCCGCGTCCTTAGTGGACTGTCCAAGCGTGGCTAAACGGCTCTGACCTCTGCCTTGGCGATCCTTCATCACGTGACAGTCTGGGCCAGGCCAGGCAACTCGAGTTTCCAGCACTCGCACAGTTGTCTGCGCAAAAATAACAGCATCTCTTCACATCCGCTGTTTTACCCCGACTTGGCGTGGTGCATATTTCCTGCTATTGTTTCCGATCTACGGCGTTATGGAGACAAACAGTGGGAATAACACAGAGCGTATCGTATTTGGTTTGATTGCATGCTCGACTGCATTAAGGTTTATGACAATACTCTCTTTAGTCTTGATTTACATGATTTTGATATTTCTCAACAGCCCCTTTGGTGACCCGCCTTTGAATTTCGATTTTTGTATAGCCATTCTGATTGTCTGCCTGTCTGACTGCCTGCCTGTCTGCCTGTCTGTCTGTCTGTCTGTCTGTCTGTCTGTCTGTCTGTCCCCCTGCCCTATCTCTCTTCTCTATCTCTCCTCTCTCCTCTTCTTTCCCCTTTGTCGCTCTCTGTTTATCAAGCTATGCCTGTTATGTTTTCTCTCTCTAATTATCTATCTATCCATTTTTTTGTACTTCCAGCGCTCTCTCAATAACGGTTCTGAGCATGTATATCGCATTGGCTGTGCATTTGCCTTCAACAAATCCACATTGTTCCTCAGAAATTTCTGGTCTTATTTTATTTCTTACTCTCATCATGATGATTCTTAGAAGTATCCATATATCTGTATATTTATCTATCTATCTATTAATATATCGCCCTACTTGGATGTAGAGCCATCTCACGCAACACGTGTGTATCCAGTAATCCTCTTTCTATCTATCTATTTCCCCATCCACTCTCACGTTTTCTGTTTACCTATCTACCTATATTTTCGAATTAGGAAAAATTACAAACATAAGAACCTCTTTAAATGAGAAATGTGACCAAGACCCTTGTTACATCTTTGATATTATCTAAACTTGATTACTGTAACGTTTTACTAGCATTTCTCACAAACGGCACTATTAATGGTCCAAAATAGCACAACAAGACTTATTATGAGAATGAAAAAGCGTGAGCACACTAGCCCTTTTCTTAACTATCTACATTGGCTGCTTGTCAAACAAGGATACTGTGCAAGTTGTGCATAATTTGTTATATATGCCTCAATCAGAAGTCACCTGTACATCTTTCTGACTGTCTTAAAATGTATGTACCTGCTGGGCGGCTTAGATCTTCAACTGATAAAACCATCTGTATTGTACCAAATAGTAACTATAAATCAGCAGATCAGCGATTTTTACTGTATCGATCCCAAAGTATTGAACAACCCACCAAAAGAAAACGTGGCATCGCATGCTAAAATTGAAATTGAACCTGTGAATGTTGCAAATATCTCTAACTATTCCTTTCTGACTTTTGAGTGTCGCACTGTGTCAACAGTGTATGGTTATTTTTCTTTTGAAATTCTGATAGTTGAAATGGCTAAGCGCATTGAACATGATCGTTCATGGAAGCGCGCTATATAAAATAATGCACTTCTTATACCTATATTAATTTGTAGAGCTATCTCACTGAATTTCTTTATATCTGATTGACTATCTTTAAATATATATGAAAGTACATTTTATAATAGATGTATATGTAATAAATATGTTATACAAATCATTCTATTTCCGTCATTTTTATGAAAAGAGCTGTCTACTCCTACACCAATGTTATGTTTATTGTACATGTCTCACTCGATCAATTAATACACATCATCTGAACGCCTTCGGTCTTAAACTCGCTGCCCATGTTCCAGTGTCCGGCAAGAGATGCCTACAAAACGCTGCTCGATGTCCAGCGACACGGGATATCCTTGATGCGGCCCTGGCTCGGCCACTGACCAATGACCAGTGACTACTGACCTGGACTGTGCAACTTCTCGCCCGTCCCCGCCAGACTCGGACCTCGCTATTGGGTTGCGTCTGGCCCTCTGAAGCCTTTGTGCCACACGTCATGTCCTGCAAGTGACGAAACGATGTCATGCCGTGTGCTGCTGTCATCATTCTGTCAAGGCTAATGACATGTCATTAGAAGTCGACATGAGTCGAGCCGATTCCGTGTAGAGCAGAGCGATGCGGGAAGATTTGCAAGCGGAGTGTAGAGGTATCGGACACAGTCGGACATGCTCAGGCGCTTTGATGTGGCGTGTGACACACCCGGCCAGACATGCCGGCCTGTCCGTGGGACTGGAGATTCTCTCGCGATAAGCAAAGTGCAATCAGGAAGAAAGGGAAATATTGCAGAAGATGTTTTGGAAAGACACATGCTGATTAAGAAATAGAACAGGATACATACATTACAAAAAAGCTTAATCTTAGCTCGCCTACACAGGGTTAACTATAGAACCAATCTTCTTAAAATTTTGCATGGGTGTTGCTCTTTTTTTCTTCCAGTGTAATGACACCTTTAGAATTCATTAAAAAAAAATTAATAGGTCTACTTACCGTCAATTTATAAGACAAAACTTCGGAAATCATTTTGAGACTAGAAATATGAAATGTGTTTAATAACAAGACACATTTGGAATTTCTTTTTTGCACATCATTCAATATAGTATTATTCGAATGTAGGCCTACATTAAATTGTAGGCTAAATTCTATAATCTCTATGATTGTGTGTGTGTGTGTGTGTTGTTGTTGTTGTTTTTCTGTTGTTTTTTTTGTTTTTTTTTGTTTTTTGTTTTTCTTATGTTGTTAGGAAAACCTTTCTCCAGGTTGTCTATCATGGACTTTGGCTTTTCTAAATCAAGATCTAGATCACTATAGACTGAATCTTTTTTACCTTTCGTGCCCATCTAGATCTAGATCTATAGATTTATAGGGCTAATCTTCTTGAACTTTTGTGCCTATCTAGATCTAGGTCTACGATATGCTAACGGAGAAAAGTTTATAAGGGTCTAGGTTTAATAAGAATGCACACGTCCTGTAGTCCGAGCATAGGCCGCACTTTTCAAATTGTAATTGTTCGTCACCGTTGTTGTATAGATCTACACAACCACTTGGCTTCCCTTCCCAGATTTAGAATACAGAAAATAGTGTGCGTGTTACTGTAATTCTAGGCTTATGCAAATTTTTTGACTTATCAATTGTCCATCCGCAAAACCTCGAGGCCTAATCTTTTTAACCTTTTGCTTAACAGCTGCCCGTCTCCGCATATTTTTATGGAATAATGCTCATTTGTTTTGTGATTCTGGGTTGATGTCAGTGTGAGATCATACCCATCGAATACTATTTCACGGCATCTTCTCCCTCACTGCAAACACAAACATCGATTGGCAATAGGTTGTTGTTGTTTTTTTTCTAATCTTTTAAACTTTTTGCTTAGCAGCTTCTGTTCGTCTTCGTGTAACTTTATGGAATATGCTCCTTTTTGTGAGAAATCCCGGATAACTCTCAGCAGACTGAATGCGAGCATCATGCTCAGTGAACATTATTTCACTAAATGATATTTCCGTTTAAATAACAGGATCTCAACTAATAAGCTTTAATTTTTTTTTTCTCACATTTACAGGATAAACTACAGCATCGATATTCTTGAAACTTTCCATGAATGTAGTTCTTTCTTTTGTCCAGTGCAATGGCACCTTTAGAATTCATAATTACGTACCGTTACATGTGCCCTACATTTTCTTATGTCCGTTTCTCTGTCGCTGCAAAACAAAAATTACTTTGATCTCATACACTTCTTGATAAACAACTTTTTATCCCTTAGTTACTTTCTTGAATAATATGCTCAATTGGTAACCGATCCCGGATTACTCGATACGGAATGGACCCATGTCCATTAAACGCTGTGTTAATAAATGATTTTTTCATTCAAAGAACGAGCTCTTAACTAGTAGGTATATACATTTTTTTCACAATGGTATTATCAATATACATATTAACATTATTAACATGTGGTGCTATTGTGAAAACATATAAACTGCTAATAGCCCCAAATGTGTCAAATTATTGGAAAAAAAGCTTTACGTGGTTTAACCAGGGTAAAATTTTAAAAGGCAAAAGATGTGCAGTTGTTCGTTTGACAGTTGGTTTCTCGTTTCGTTCTATACTTTTTTTATACAATAATATCAATTAAAGTTGTTCATCTCTTGGGAGGAAAATGCGCGAGCCTTCTGTTGATTTTTCAAACCTATGGCTATGGTGATCAATTGAGTGAAAGTCTCTTAGCGATTTTCTAATCTGTACAAAAATCTAATCTTTGTGTATGGACTTCCAACCACAGCATCTGTGCGTGAAATAAACCACATATTTCATTACTCAGACAATCCTTGTAACGTGTGTCTAGAAGCGTGCACCTTCTTAATTGATAGCAAAAAAAATGTATACATTTTTTACAGAAAGTTTCGTTGTACGTTAATGTATTGCTTTTCCGTAGCTACTTTTTTTTACCCATACCAGTCCTCATTCATTGACATTGGTTTTAGAACAAAAACGAAAACATAATTATCCAATAGAAAACAACACTAAAAATCCGAGACGTCGACAGAGAAAACAAGATTTGCAACAGAAAGGTTTGATTAATGTATTGCTTTTCCATAGCCGCCGTTTTTTCCTAACACCTCATTCATGAATATTGATTTCATAGCAAAAACTAGAACATACTCAAAAGAAAATGACACGGACAGAGGGAACAAGGCTTGCAATCGAATCCTATCTATTGCGAGCAGCGGTGCCACCTGAAGGAACCAGTCGAGGCTGAGCGAGAGGCACTGTGACAGGGTTGTAGCATGTCATGCTGTTACAAGCGGCTGTTGTTGATTGGTTGTAACGACACGACATTGATACAGTAGCTCTGGCAACCAGCACCCGCCACACAAAGCTTACCTTTCGCTTTTTCCCATTGAGATCAGACCATGCGCTGCATACACAGGGTTGAACTAGAAACTAAAAAAAAGACAAATTATTAGATCTTCCCGCTAGGACCCTAGCAGCTATTAGCCTTGTGCGCCATAAGAAAAGCTCCGTTGACGCTCATACAAACGTATTTATTGGCGAATTAATTTAATTTAATTGCACTTGAGGCAGTTGTAGCGAAAGCCAGATGGTTGTGAGTTGCCTCGGCGGAAAGTTTTCAATCAGTGCACGGTACTCAAACCCTCGGACCGTGGAGCGCGCGGTCACACAGGGAGCGTCTTAAGACGTGCGCGCGCAGGCTGGCGTGACGTGTGCGCGGGCCAGGGACGTGCACCTCCTGGGAATCCCCGCTGCGACAGGCCATTGTCCCCGGCCGGGCTTTAATAAGCTGGCGAGACCTTCCTTGTGTCTATGTGTGCCAATATTGTCGGTCGCTGGTACAGCCCGGGCTTTAATAAGCTGGCGAGACCTTCCTTGTGTCTATGTGTGCCAATATTGTCGGTTGCTGGTACAGCCCGGGCTTTAATAAGCTGGCGAGACCTTCCTTGTGTCTATGTGTGCCAATATTGCCGGTCGCTGGTACAGCCCGGCCGCTCACACACCGACCCGGGACCTGCCCCGTCACACAATCGGTCACGTGATCCGACATGTGCAGGGGCCTGGTGACACAAACGTGGCCACCTTCTGTCCTCATTCCAGAACCAAACATTGAAAAGACCCAATATGACGGCGCATGCTATGCCTCCCAGGTCTTTTATCCTGCCCCGGCTCTGCCTCCCCAGCGTCTCTGTTCTTGTCTTCCGAGCATGGAACCCGCGCCCTCCACCGCCCGTGGCCTGTGTTTTCTCGCAGTGGTTGACTTGTAGCGCCACACGCAGTCAGATAAGATGGTCCATACACGAATTTTGACAGATGGGCTATCCTGCAATATCTCCGTTCTGGAAAAAAAACACCTCATAGTTCAGTCTATTTTGTTGTCTGGGTGCTTTTCTCTATTTTTTAATGTTCGTTCCTATCACTTTTCAAAACTTGCGATTGTTTTTTTTTTAGCATTTGCCATTATACTATTCAGTTATATAATGAAAAGATAGCATAACTGATTTTATTCGATGATTGCATCCTTGTTTTTAACTTGAGAGTTTCAGATAGGCCTATACCATACGTGCAGAAAACAAGCTGTTGAGAAATGTACCGGTATAGAAAATACTGGACTTGATTTAACACTTTACAAATAGTTAAGCCTAGGTGCTTTAAACATAATCTATTATAATTACAATTATGTCTTGGCCTATTTTCGTTTTGAATCGCCATCTTTCATCTTTATAGGTTTTACTAAAACCCCTACAGAACGTAATTTTCTACAAACGTGAAGACACTATGCGTTGAAGTTAGGTCACTGGATTAAGCCAACATCCATCAAAATGTGTCGTCATTACCGCCCTATCTAAGACGCCATTAGCCGGGACTTCTGACAGGCACACTGTTCTGAGATGCTTCCTTTGTCGCGGCGATCACAGGAGATGTGAGAGGATGGAGGAAGATGGCGCAGCCTCCGCCTCTGTAACTCTGTAACGAAAATGACAATGGTTTTAGCGACGGTGATGATGGGCATAGCATCATGGGTGCAGACTGGCGACTTGCAAGGGGGGCCATTCTTCTTGGGATTACACAATTAGGTATCTTTTCACACGGACTTTAAAGGATGCTAAAGCTGAGGAGTAGAGTAGAAAAGCCTGCACGCGTAGCGCGAGATGAATTAGGTGCCATAAAGCGTCATAAAGCGGGCGTCATAAAGCGTCATGAGTTGTCTTCTTTTATTCTTTTCAGAATTATTACTGTGGTTCCACGCGCCAAAGCTTGCCAACTTTCTGATCCCTGACCTTCGAGGCGAGTGAGGATTTTAACACCTCTCATCCTGTCTGGGTTCCACAATGCTCTTAAAGATCTCAAGAAATTTGGTTCAAATAAAGCACAAAAAAATAATGATGATGATGATGATGATGATGATGATGATGATGATGATGATGATGATGATGATGATGATGATGATGATGATTATAATACT
>RQTK01000352.1:359842-374066 GCA_003991915.1 Elysia chlorotica | reverse complement strand
TCTATCTATCTATCTAGCTATCTATCTATCTATCTATCTATCTATCTATCTATCTATCTATCTATCTATCTATCTATCTATCTATCTATCTATCTATCTATCTATCTATCTATCTATCTATCTATCTATCTATCTATCTATCTATCTATCTATCTATCTATCTATCTATCTATCTATCTATCTATCTATCTTACGACTAGTCGCAACTTACCGGGAATTGGTACTTGGAACCACTGTCGTCATACAAAAGATACGCTGCTGCTAATACCGTTCGTTTTTCGGTTCTTTGTGTCATTCATTGACGATGTATATATATTTACTATCCATCTGTTATGTAGAATTCATTTCAATATTATTTATATACCTTCGTTTTAAGAAACCGTTATATTCCCCTGTAACAATCAATGCTATACAGTTACAATGGTTCGCTCTACATGTATTGTATACACAACCCGATCACTACATTCGTAAACTAAACATTAAAAAACAAAACACAATTCCAATTTTTATTATTGCACCTTTAAAAACTAGACTTCTGAATTCGTTTTTCCCCTTGTGAAGATGAAAATTAGTCTAACGTTAGTTCATAATTCGTGTATTATATTTTGCAAGTGAACTTCAGACACTTGTTTACATGAAAATGATTGGGACTGAAAGATCAACATATCAAAAGCGGGGTTGATATAAATCATCTAGAACTGAAAAGGCAAACATTTCTAGCGACAAAGTTCTTTATAATAGTATGTCTTGTGAATAGTTTTCAAGGGCAGATTTCATGAAAAATACAGTATAGTAAAGACAAAAAAACCCCACAAAAAGCCATTGAAACACAGAAACCTTCAAAATTTTCTGCATTAACAATGTGGAATTTACGGCTATTAAAATGTTGTAAAAAAAAATCTGTATAAAACCCGAGTCGGTGTTCAGACGAGAGCGGAGCTTTTATGTTTAATTTAAAGGGCGTAAATTTATTTACGAGGAACTGCTTGCATAAAGACAGTGCTCTGCCCTTTTTTTTTTATTATTAAGTTTGATTTTATGAGCATATCAGGTGGGACAACAACAGTTTGTCTCGGAGACTTGGACGGAACAGTGGAACAGTGCATAGTTTGCGGCATCTCTAGATCAGAGGGGACCCAGTGTTTTATCTTGTTCATTGTCGATACAGTTTGGTTGGTGTTTACCTTAATGAGAGAACGGTACTAGCTGTAGATCAAAAGACTCAGGAAAAAAAAGTAAAATAAGGCGTAAATTAAAATCCCAAGTGGTGCTCTTGTTCTCCACAAACTACACCCCTTCCCCATTTTACTTCCCGAATTTTTATTTGATATTTGTAGACTTTACAGATACCATAAACAATATATATGCAAGAGGTCACAACTGTGAATTAGTAGAAGCATCAGTTTAAATCGGGAACGATCGAGTGTGTATCAGTATATTCGATCACTCTTCTTACAGGTACATTGTATTCATTTGTTCGATAATTTATCTTTATTCGTTGGTTCTTTTTTTCCTGAAAGCATTCACCAACATGGATTATAAAATCTGCGTGACTAGTTTGAATCCAGACAAGCCACCTTTGATGTGATACTACATTTGTATTGACAGTTCTAAGTAGAGTACAATTCTCGAGATAAATTATTAGAAGGAATCACAACTACAAGTTCCATAAACAATGAATTGATTTTTATCTGTATTTTTACAATTTTAGAGAATCGTTCTGTATTTCTCTTTCAGGTTGTAAAGAACCCGTAAGGAAGTAGCATTGTAAGTGTAACAATCAATGCTGTACAGTTACAAGGGTTCGCTCCACATGCATTGTATACACGGCCCGATCCGTACATTCGAAAACTAAACATAAAAAAAAATAAAAAAAAATTCCAATATTATTGCACTTTTCTGCACTAGGCTAATCTTGACAGTGGTAAATTTTGTCAGTACATGTTTTCTTGCAACTTTCTTTTATTTTTAATTCAGATACTAACTAATTATCATTTTTGGTGCCAATATTGCTTATTTTATTAGACTTGATTATGAATTAGGCCCTCTTTTAAAAATGTATAAGTTTATTTAGGTTTTAAAGACCTAGTTCACTAATTGTATTAAAGCTCGTCTAGATCTTTCTCTCAGTCGAACTTAAATACGTTTACAGTAACTGTTGATCACATTTTTATTGATTTTCCATTATACCCTCTCAAATGGAGTTTTTACCTCCACAAAAGATAAGGGCTTTTCCTTACCCCTAACTCACCCCTCTACCGTTCCTTTGCTAAGTTCGCCGAACAAATCTCTCACACACAGATATTACATACAAACTTGTACAAGTGGCGAGAACAAAAGGGAAACATCAAAAGCGAGCTATCACAGCAGGATATGTCGCAGGCAAAGGAACAACATCACACAAAAAACACGCGGACAGCTAGATGGGGCCGAACTGAAAGGCGCCATGGAACCACCCAGCAGTTACATAATCGGCCCCGGTGCGGCGATGGGTCTCACACGGTGTCTCAGCGCTCACACACAGGCTTGAGGGAAACGGTTCCCACGAGAAGTTCCAAGCTAACAGGTTCCGGTCCGATTCACATTCATGAGGACATAAAGATGCTCAATGTCCCCTGCAGTTTCCACACATCTTTCTCTGTGATCTCTCACTCACAGTGCCATTGATGCCAAGGTGTAATCCTTGACATTGATGCTCGCCACTTCGATGCCTCGTCAATCAGTCTCTTTCATTCACTCAGTCAGAGATACACGCACACACGCGCATACGTTTTCATGCTTCAGTTGTCCACTTATTTATTACATGCTCCTTTGAACTGTTAATCCGCTGCAGTTCTCGCCTAATCTCAAATAACTTTCTCTCCAGCGGATGCTATTTTTGTGTACCGACCCCTACTGGTGTGAGGTGGATGGGAAACAAAGTGTTTCTCAGTTTCTGATCAATCTTGTATCAGGTGAAACTGGATGGTTAGTTAAACATCGGTGATTGAGAAATTGGCATGGTAAAAAGGATGAGGGCCACATCAAATAGTTTAGCAAAAACCTCTCTTTCGTTTTCTTTGTATTCCTTATCTGCTGCTTTCTCCATTCCACTCAATTGCCAACGTTTTTTCTGTCTCTCTATGTTTCTCTCTCTCTCTCTCTCTCTCTCTCTCTCTCTCTCTCTCTCTCTCTCTCTCTCTCTCTCTGTCTCTCCGTGCCTTTTCATATCTCTACATTTCAACATTGAATCGCTCACCTCAATACCTTCCGTCCTTCCATTTCATTCACCTAGTTATTTTGTGTGAACAAAATTTAAATCTCACCCGCGATAGCTCATTATTTTAATTATCATTATTATTATTGTTATTATTATCATTATTATTACTATTATTATTATTATTATTCATACGTTTTCATGCTTGAGTTCTCCACTTATTTATTGCATGCTCCTATGACTTGTTAATCCGCTGCACTTCTCGCTACATCTCAAATAACTTTCTCTCCATCGGATGCTATTTGTTTGTGACCGACCCCTACTTAAACATCGGCAATAGCGAAGTGGGCATGGTATAAAGGTGAGGGCCACATCAAATAGTTTAACAAAAAACTCTCTCCTTCCTTTTCTTTGAATTCCTTATCTCTTTCTATCTGCTCCTTTCTCCATTCCACTAAATTGCCAACGTTGTATCTGTCTTTCTTTCTTTCTCCCTCTCATTCCCTATCTCTACATCTCAACATTGATCGCTCACCTCAATATCTTCCCTCCTTCCATTTCATTTACCTAGTTATTTTGTGTGAAAGAAATTTAAATCTCACCCCTGAAAGTCCATCTTTGCAATAGCTCCCCGCCGAGTCATCGATCTGTTTGTTTGGAACACCTCTCTAATGTGACTCTCTGCGATAGCGAACAGTTCAACCTACGATCATGAACAACTCTCAAACTCGTCCTCAGGCCTATTATTATAAGTACGTGTATGTGATTGAATCTAGCAGTGTACAGATGCAGTACATGGAAACTTCTCAAGTCAGATGTCTGTCTGTTCTAGTGTCAAATGTTGCACTAAGATCCAGGAGATTTTGTAACATGAATAAACAACAAAACTCAGAGGATAGTTGAAACTTGTGGTTTTTCTCACTCAGGGCACAAGTAAAGACGCGCTACCTGAAAATCACAACAAGTTATCTGCAGTTTGGCGCATTCAACCACTGTAAGCTTTTTGTTAGGTTGTTTGTTTGTTCTTGTTTTTTTTATCAACATTCATATTCCTTTGGGTTATTTTTTACGGAGATAAAACCACTTTTAAATTGAATTTTGAAGTCATTTATTTTTCTTAGAAAAGTAATATAGCGTAGATAGATTATATTTCATTGATAGTTTGCTAAAGATTTCATTTTTTTCTGTCTTTTTAACGGCACTTTTCTTTTCCCGTTGAACAATTTTGATCGTAAAAAAGGTCTAGGTATGGTTATGTTCAGAACTTCAAACATGTGTTAGTGGGTGGTCTAAATGAAAATTTAAGTTTGTAAACGGAGCCAGTTAGAGAGATGCGCTATAGAAAGTGTTATTTTAATGTGTCGATATCATAGATGTCCATTAATAAAACTATGTGGTCGATATATAAATGTCATTTGTATTATCATTATTATTATTATGATGATGATGATGATGAGCACTGCCTGCTACCATTTTAGTGCATTTGAATTTCACTTCAATAACTAAATATACCATTATGTAAAGTGCCGTTGTAAGTTGTCGACTTCGCAGACTGAGCACAGATAAGACAATGATAAAAAATCTAACTAGGATTGTTTTTTTAAACCTTTACAGACAAAGCAACTAAAATGTGTATATGTTTATTTAAAAAAACGTGTACATGGCAATTGATTGCATAATGTTAAGATTTAAACAAACTAGAACAGCACTTTTTTAACTGCGTTTATCATGCTCTGTATGGAATATTGCTATGACTACTACACGTACATGTAGCAGGAATACAGAGATCTGATCATTTATATACATTATATTGAAAATACAACAATTAATGAAAATTAATATTAAGTTTAATAGCGGAGTGTGTTTGAGAGCATAGAGTGATTGCAGCGTGAGCTAAATGCGTGTAAAGGTCGTCGGTTAAGTGTTGGAGTGTGAGGTCTGTCAATGTCCAGGATAGAGTTCATGTACAACAATGCCGTATACTTAGTTCTCTGTCAAGGATAGATTTTAATACGTGTAGTCAACTACCTTACTCAATGGTCGAAGCTAATAGTGCCGCTGATTCAACTTTCCCTAGAAAACAAATTTTCATTGAAAAGCTTTTCGCTGTAATTTTTTTTCAATATTATAACAAAACAATGTGAAATAATCATGGAGCAGAGTTTTGTGCTTTAAGGGGATCTTGTTTCGCCCCTCCACTTCTCAGCTCAGAACTGAAGTCGTCGGAGCGGTAGATTTTCGTTTCAAAGCAGGCTCGTCTAAGTTTGTAAAAAGTCTATAGTGGGATCTTCATAAAAATGATTCATTAACAACGCAGACAATGTCGTTGTTGTTGTTTTTTCAATATTTGTATGTACAATAAAACTCGTAAGTTAATTGCTTTGAGTGTATTTACTGCGAAAATATACATGAAATCTGAGCACTTTCGAGAAAAACACAAAGCAATATAATTCATCCGTTTGTTATGATATGGATGCCTTGAGGTGACAGAAACTTTAAATTTATATCAGAGACTTTCTGAAGGTTCCAGTTGAAGAACAATTACTTACTACTGAGATTGCCCACGTTGACCATAAGTCTGGGTCAGAACGTTTGAATCACTGTTTATCAATGGGAACGAGATTAATAACGAGTAATATAAACATCTGCTGGTGTAGCAGTCACGCTAGAATGCTCTTTTCAGCGCAGCCCTCTCACAATACAAGCTTTTTACAAAATCATAAATTACGTGAGGGCAATGCGAGCCCCACCTGGCTATAAAGGCCCTACTGTGGCAGCCAGACAGGCTTTTCTTCATGTATCGCCACACTGCAGAATTTAAAATGATAGCGCAACTCCTGTTTAAAGATAGTCAATAAAGTGCTAAGAAGGTAGCGCTGTCATTAGAAGCATAAGATTTTAAAAGATTTACTTAGCAGTGGTAATTATGCTGAGGTTATTTACAGCCAAGACAGTTACGCTAATTGTTTCAGATTATTTTTATGATGTAATTATTTTTAAAAAAGGTTGAACATTTTTTTGAAATAAAGGAGAAAAACCTGAAAAGAGCATGAACAGCTTAAAAGTCTTCTTGAAATTATTCGCACTGGAAATAACAAGGCATTTATGGAACACAAATAAAGCGGAACATCACAATAAAAGTTTCACAGAGCCATTTTATTTGTTAAACAAAGAAATGGAGGGGGGAAAAGACTCTACATTGAAACGATAGTAAAACATTCGTCAAAAAAATAACCCGAAGAAAAAAACGAACGTCAATTATTATTGGAAACCTAAACCTATATATGCGTGTATCGGACCAGATTATGAAGATTATGAATGATATAAACAAGAGAAATCGATCAACACTTGCACTTTTTAATAAGCATATTCTTCAGATCTGGTAAAGCTAATAACCATCTCAGCTTAAGCCCCGTGACTACCAGAGCAACGAGTCACACCCGGCGACACAGCGCCCTCTCTCCCGGCTGCTAGCGGGCCGCCCGGCCGCCATCTTGCCTGGAAGGGAGAGAGGAGAGGGAGAGCAGCTGGGGCGTCTAGACCTGCCATACACTCGACATACGCATTGTTCACATGCACTGCGCATGCGTTAGACCTGCAGTGGCGCGCTTTTCAAACACCAAGTCCTGCTCTCGCCTTCCAGCTTGGCTCGCATCTCACGCAGCTCTGCCTCGCTTTCACTTTTTGGATAAGTTATATTACAATTTTATGCTCTCTAAACGGAAAAAGAGAATTAAATGGTACTCTGCAGAAAACGAAGGTTGGTTGGACCACTATTGAAACTTTCACTGTGTGGAATGAGCGCATTCACTAAGCTGGTTCTTGGATTGCCACTCTAGCTTTTTGTTTGTGCTCGCGGTTTTCGATCTCACCTGGTTTCTAGTGCTATATGCATTCGCAGAGAATAATGAGAAGAAAGGAATCTTTCCCGTTAAGTTTGATGAAGCAAGAGCATCGATTATCTCAGTAAGCCAGGGGTGATGCTCCCTGACCTGGCACCCTGCCCGGCCCGACCCGTTAGGCATGTAGACAATAATTGCTGGTACTTTACATGCATTAATCACTGGTTAGAGGCCAGGCCACGCGCTTGCAGCTCCTTCACCTGTTCCTCATTTAGAGCTGCCTTTGTTGGCAGCCCACGTGCCGCTCTGGGAATTATATCAGCTCCACAATGCTCGTCCAAAACGGCTGCACCGTTACCTTTGAAGCATCTGCAAAACTTCGATTGTCTAACAAAAACAATAAAAAGTCTTTCTAACATTATGATAACAATCGCTAGCTCCTTTATGTCCTCATGAATCTGCTTCCAAGGCTCATTTCTCTTTTATTTCTGGTCTCGAACTGTTTCTCGAGCCTGGGCGAGGGTTGTGTAGCGGGCCCCACAACTGGCCGTGGGTTCCAAGCCTGCATGCGCGAGCAGCGCTCCATGTCAGGGGCCAGGGGCTGCAGGTTTTGTCCCCCGTCCCAGGTCCCTCTCTGGGCCACGTCTCCTGCTGCTTTACAACAGCTCAGTTAGACTCGAGCCCCACACCCATCTGCTCAGTTTTAGCACCCCATCTTTCAACTTTTTTCTTTATGCTGCTCTATTGTGGCAAGAACCATCCAACTGAAAACTTTGATTTTTTTTGCCCAATTCTGCCTATATCAAAACGGACAGTCGGGCAGAACTGCGCAGGTTTTTGTGGAAGCGTGTGCGTCTGAGACGTGGAGAAAAGAGCTCAGTGTGGAAGACTGGTGTCGATCCATGAGCCATTCTCTAACATGGAAATCCAAGGGCATTGCCCCACCATTAGCTCATCCCTTTAGACATGCGAGGACCCAGCCTCCACAGCAACACGCAATAGATTATCACGGATTGAGACATTGTGTCCTTCCTGGCGTGCCTATTGTCCTCCCTGGCCATATGTCGGGGTTTTTAGATGTGCCCCTTCAGCCAATTGCCCTTAACCCGAGATGTTATTGTATGCCAGGAATACACAAGCAATAGATTTGGATAGAATTGGGAAGGCCAGAGCGTGTGTGGGACAGGCGCCTCACAGCTAACATACGTAGACCACTCGCCAGGGCATTTGTTTTGCAGCGCCTCTCTCGGGCAAATACGTTTATCTGGACGAGCTAATTGGCGAAACGACCTGTGCCAGCCCAGGTTGTGACAAAAACAAGGGTCAATAATTATTACAGGGGAAAAAGCAAACTTTTCAGTAAAAGTGCCATGCTTTGTCAAATATATTTGCATTAGTTATTGTTTGAAATAACAACCCTGGCTTCATAAAACTTGCTTTTGCAAGTATTGAAATGTATCAAATATCGCCCAGTCTCAGTTCTCACTCAAACGATCAACAATGATGGCCTTGAGGAAGAACGTCAATATATTTGATATGAAATAGTGGTTATAGAGTAACAAATATATTTACATACTTAATAAACTACACCCTGTTTCATACGAGGTCATGCATGTTGCTATGTCAGATTTTTTTTGTTCTTCTATTTGTTGAAAATTTCATGTTCTATGGCATTACAGATGTTATTAGTGAGCTCACTTAAGAGACATAGGCTTGGTTGCGTGGCCAAAAAATGCATATCTACCTAATCAAACTTAACAAAACTGTCGTCACTGGGTGCGAATTTGGCACATAATTTTTTTTGCAACTTTTGAGATAATCAATAAAGCACGTTCATATCTTTACTTCTCCTTTGTATTCAAAGAAGTTTCCAATGAAATGGAGCAAAAAAGGATACGTCCATCTTTAATCTGAACACTTTTAGTTGGATAGACCACATTCCAATATTTACAATGATATATCACTTGATATGTTTAGCATAGGTCTGACTATGGCTGATACTCGGTTTATTAAAGGCGGTAGTAGATTCACTCTCAGCCCTCCAACTGTCACTGAATATATCATCGCATACACATGTAAATTATTTTGATAATAAAAAGGACTACACGGAAGTTGTTGTTGTTGTTGTTGTTGTTGTTGTTGATAATCATGATGAGGATGTTATTGTTGTTACTAAATGTGGTAATGGCTAAATTATTGTTTGGTTAAAGCTTTTGGTGGTGGAAATAGCAGTAGTCATGATCGTGGTGCATCATCGATGGTGGTAACGGTCATTACATTTGCGTTTATGTTGATGGTGGTGGTGGTAGTTTCGCTGCTGGTGGTGGTGGTGGTGGTGGTGGTGGTGGTGTCGGTGGTGGTGGTGGTGGTGGTGGTAGTTACGATTATGATGATGATGTTGATGATGATAATGAGGATGATGATGATGATGATGATGATGAGGATGATGATGATTGCTGGTTTCGCTGGTGCTAGCCATAGTGGTGGTGGTATTAGTTAATTTGGTAGAGGACATAATGCTGGTGGTGGTTATGGTACTGGACTGGATGTATTTGTGATGGTTATTGTACTGCTATGGTTATAGCAGTGAAAAGACTGGTAATGTAAGTGGTGGTTATGGTACTTGTTGTATTGATAGTGATTATGGTACTGGTTACGTTGGTAGTAGTTATGGTACTGGTTATGTTGGTAGTGATTCTGGTTATGATAATGGTATAGGTTATGTTGGTTATGGTTATGGTTATGGTTATGGTTATGGTTATGGTTATGGTTATGGCATATGTTATGTTGGTAGTGGTTCTGGTTATGGTTACGGTTATGGTATAGGTTATGTTGGTAGTGGTTATGGTTATGGTTATGGTTATGGCATATGTTATGTTGGTAGTGGTTCTGGTTATGGTTACGGTTATGGTATAGGTTATGTTGGTAGTGGTTATGGTTATGGTTTTAGTATTGGTTATGTTGGTCATGGTTATGGTAGTGGTGATGTTGGTAATAGTCATGCACTGGTGATGTTGGCATGGTTATGGTTATGGTAATTTTGGTGGTAGTTATGGCTCTGGTTATTTTGATGGTGGTTATGGTACTGGTTATGGTGGTATGGTTATGGTTATGGTTATTTTGGTGGTGGTTATGGTTCTGGTTTTTTTGATGGTGATTATGGTACTGGTTATATACGTGCTGCTTACGTTGGTAGTGCTGTAGATGGTGGTTGTGAAGATGGTTATTAAGGGAGTAATTCTTACTCTCATGTTCTTGTAGTTTTCGTTCTTGTTGATGTCGTTGTTGTTGTTGTTGTTGTTGTTGTTGTTGTTGTTGTTGTTGTTGTTGTTGTTGTTGTTGTTGTTGTTGCTGTCGGGGTGAGGTGGTGGTGGTGGTGGTGGTGGTGGTGGTGCTTATTTTTAGAAAAGGTGGTGGTGGTGGTGGTGGTTGTTCTGGTGATGGTGGGGTTGGGAGAGTTGTAGAATTTTTTTTTTTGTTTTTTTTTATCTGAAACGGAACAAGCAATTTTGTATTTCGCAACATGGTGGGAAAAAATGAATAAAAGATTTAGCGAAATAAATAATAGAAACAAAATGTGATGTGCTCAGAAATAAATATTACCATTATGTAAACTTACACATATAGAGAAGCGATTAAAGGAAAGTGAAGGACATTTTTTAGATCTGTTGGTGTTAATTTTAGGAGTTTAAACTAGCTATTTGGCATGGACGAAGATGAAGAAACAGTGATCGTGTATCAGCGAAGGAATGTCTTTCCACGATATGCAATATAATCCCGCTGGGCACACCTTAGTAATTTCGGCTTTCTTTGACGAGCCTTCTCAAATAAAAGCAGAAACAGGAAACAGAACAAAGGGAAACAAAGATGGTGAACAAACACGACTTGCCGTTCTGAAGAAAAAGCCTTAACCCGAAACGTTCTCAGTCCGACCGGCCTTCTAGCACTCATTACCGTCGACACCCCCTTTCTTCCCGTCTGCACCAAGCGATACTGTTAGTTTCTATGACTGGTCCTTTTTGTATTTTATTTTTCCTTCATCAATTGAGCATCAGGATATTATTTCTTGAAATAAAGAATCAGATCAGTAGAAGTGTCGAGCCTCTCACTTTCTCCTGTCCGGTAAATCTCAGAGTGGGCTGGGTATGGGGCCGAGGAGTCCAATATCCGCTTGTTTTCTCTGGGTAGCTTGGCGAAAGACTCCTGCTCGCGGACAGATGGCCGGCGAAATCCTTGGACATTGTTTCTCGGTCTGTGCGCCTCTTTTAGCTGTCGGTACTAGCAGACGTATTGGCCAGTTAAGACAAAAGCTGACCAGTGTAGGGGTTCAGAGTGGCGAGCCGGACATGGACTTTGGTACAATGTGCCCTGGAAGAGTTTTGTTTGGGGGAGTTGTACAAAACTCGAGTATCTTTGCCATTTGCTCTTCACGTCTTATTGGCTCAAAGGTATTTTCTACAGTACCACAATGGTTGTAAGAGAACGCGCCCTCCACACAGAAAACAGAATTTCAAACAAGGACTCACAGGATTTGACTACAAAACAAAACGCAATGCAGGAGACTTTGTGCTGAAAATTGCGAGAATAATCACGACCTCATGTAAAAAAAAAGAGATTTCAATGGGTTTGGTTGTAGATGTGTGTATCTAATGTTCAAGTATTGTTACAGATTAGATAACGACAGTTACAAAGGATGAAGAGCTGCGTTTTAGTCCTTTTTGAATAGAACTGATTAACCCTATTAGGACAAGTCGATTTGATACTTGTTCAACACTGAGCTTATTGATGGTTGTATTGTAAACCTTTAAATACAAATAAAATATATCTTAGTTCTGTTGAAATCTCGAAAAGAAAATAGAAGGAGCTATAACAGGGGGGGGGGGGGGGGGGGGAATAAATCATACTTCCTTCAAGTTGACCAATTATATTTTGTTATCGCCGTCTGTCGCCTCTACCAAACATAGAACTAAAAACAATCCCTTTCCTAAAACGGTCATTTTTTGCACTCCCATTTTGTTTCTGTCGTTCTGGTTGACAGACTGGCGCCCTCCATCAATGATTTGGGTGTAGACGGTGCGGAACGCCCTCTCTCCACCCTCTGCGTCAATGTCCATAGAGAAAGAGACCAAGCTTTGTTTTTTTCAGCTCTACATTTCCTCCACTGGGTCAAACAGAAGGTGAGCCGGCCTGACCTCACCTCCAAAGGGGGGTTACTCGAGTGGGCGTGAGCGAACACCATCAGAATTTCCGGCTGGCCATTGTGGGCCATTGTGGGCCATTGTGGGCCATTGTCGCGGCCGCGGCTCGAGTGGGTATCTTGCCCTGCCCAAACACGCCCGCCGATATATACACTTGTCTCCTCGTGGCAACTGTTACCCCCCTTACCTTCTTTACCTCTCTTGTCTTCCCCTGTTCCCCTGTCACCGCGACCAGTCACGTGAATGGCTCTCCGCCTGGGTGTGTCTCAAATACGCATAGAAACAGTACAAAACACCCGCCTGGTCAAAACAGGACCAGCGGACGCGGTTGTCGCCCGCTTGTCCACCCGTCGCCACAGACAACCCGAGAAACGTGTGTGGTGCGCGCAGTAAAGGCGTATAGAGATAAAGAGGGAAGAAAGAAAGCTTATTATTAGGATTGTCAATAGATAAGAACACTTAGAGACAGACCAGCCACACGTTTTGGCGACGTTAGTAATAAATTACCGTTCATATTTTCTGCTATAGTTTTACTGCGAAATTTGGCACTGCAGTTTTCTAGTAGTGTTGAAACACTCAAGAAGAAATAATAAGTGAAATATTTAAGTTATAGACATTTGTCTTTTCAAATGTTTGCTTAGTTAATCTAATTTATAATAGTGACGTTACACTAATGTTTGTTTTAAAATAGTTGGGAAAGAAAATCAACACCACTACTAGTAGAGACAGCGCATGTGCTTAAATGAATCACTTTTTTTTTAAATTCTGTTAGCGTCTTTTATTTAACAATACCTCTGTTTGTAACTAATCTGTTTTGAGCCTAACGTTGTCGTAAAGTAATAAGTATAGCTTTTAATGAAATTACCACTAAAATCTGGTGTTGCGATTTGTGTTTTTTTTGTTTTGTTTTCGTGGGGGGGGGGGGGGAGTTATTGCATAATACCAATAGAAATATGAGTCATACTCACATTATAGTAAGTTAAAGACCTATTTGCATGTTTCACCATACCTCGAAAAAACAAAGGAAGCAGGAAGAATCGTGGATGGAGTGTTCCAGACCTAAGGAATAAAAAGTTGATAAAGTATTAGAAGTAATTAGAAGAGGACAGGCAATTGGAAATATGCATGAAGCTCCAGACAGGAGTATAGTACGAAGACAGCGGCTAGTGTCATGAATAAGTGACAGCCAAACGTGTAAGTTTGGTGTGCAAAAGGTGTCTTAAGTTGGCGAACTACGAACAAATTACAGCAAGACAGTGCCTCTTTTTTTTCAAAATTACGTTGAAATGCACAGTCCCAATTTGTGTTCTAGTATAGTGTACGTAAACAGACACGTGTAATGCAACAGTGCGTTTGGTGCTCTCGAGGTTACCAAAACACTCTAATGAATATACTGATTCAACGTTATAGTTGAGAAGTCATTAACTTGTATCTCCTGTGTTAAGAAAATATAGTATCTTAACATGCATGCAAAGTTTAAAGAGCTAACAACGAAGAATAAGAATAATGTTATAGGCTTATATAGTTTCATCTTTCTTGATTTTTGTAGCTGGACATCTATACATAGACACATGTATGTATTTTAGTAGAATCGAGGGGTTCTTCTCAAAAGGCTCGAAGACGGCTCAACCTATAATTATGAAATGTTCACAGAAGCTACATCTTACTAAATACTTTGTTTACCTGGTCCTTTTTTATTGATTTTATTTTTTCATGAATTTATTATAATTAAAAATAAAGATAGTTCGCCTTTAGATTTCCGGATCGTCTTTCATAACTAGATCTAGGCTTGATAAGTCAAAGCGTTATAGACAACGGAGTCAGTTCCATGCACTGCCTATACCGCTGGACTTCAGCAATCTATCTAGATCTAGACCTAGAATCTAGGCTTACTCAAGCAATCTATCTAAATCTAAAATCTTGGCTTACTTGAGCAATCTTTCTAGATCTACAATCTAGGCTTAACTATTAAAAGGGGTCTTATAGAT
>RQTK01000352.1:347684-359832 GCA_003991915.1 Elysia chlorotica | reverse complement strand
TAGATCTAATATAAAATTCAGCACCTTCATTTTGTCATTACACCCAGTTGCACCGCACTTGCACGGAGGGCGAATTACTTCATGTTGTAGAGCATCGGTCTTCAGTTCTGGAGGTGAGGTGTTCGAGTCCCAAAAGCGGCAGCATTTTTTTCCGATTTTAGTCCCCTGTAAATGGTTGGGTCGGTGTCAGTATAATGTGACCGGCTGAAACATGAGTCATGGTATCCCCGCATGTCAAATGCCTGGCAGCACATAAAATTGTCAGACGTAAGTCTTGGGACCAGTCGCCGTATTGGACTCCCTAGAGGAACCTAGGAGACATTAATCAAATCATGTGCTTCAAGGGGTAAAATCTGTCCATCATTAGCAGCAGTAGTAGCGTAGCTGTCTAGATATAATATATACGAAAAGAGAGAGAGAGAGAGAGAGAGAGAGAGAGAGAGAGAGAGAGAGAGAGAGAGAGAGAGAGAGAGAGAGAGAGAGAGAGAAATAATAAAAAAGAAAGAAAAAAAGTAATAATAATGAATTTTTTTAAAGGAGGAATATATAAAGAGAATAAAGAAGAAAGAAGAAGAAAAAAGATAAAGAAAGAAATTTAAAAAAAAGAAGAGAAAAGATTATTTCATTTAATAAAAAGGAGGAAGCAAAAATGATATTAACTGATGGCAAGGTCTCTAAAAGTTCCCCTTTCAAAAAGAATCGGCTTACAGACAATTACACTGTATTCAACCTGTTCGTATAAACGGGTACCCCAGCTTGTAAATCAATATTTATGATTCTACTCTTTGTTGTAAATATACTTTTTTCAAAGCGAGCATGATTTCTATTGTTTCTTGATATTCTGTATAATTGAAAAACTCCATAGAACTCTTGTTTGTCCGTGTTAGTTATGAAATCTTTGTTAGAAAACAGTCGAGGTCTACTGTTTCAGCCGGTGACAGATGAGGATGATCCGGCAGCGTGACCTGTTGAAACCTGACGCTGCAGGTACGCGAACGTTGAGTTTTCACTGACACACCAGGCTGCCACGCCCATACATATATACACTTTAAAGTAAATCTTGAAGTCGAGCATTAATGATAAAAATTCAGCGGAGTTTGTTGAGTCGATCTCTCTGGGAATTCACAACAAACCATTAGAGTTTATTCTGTGAAAGCCTTTCAACCATGCAGGGTAAGCGTGTTTCAAAACTTTCGTTTGTTATTATACTGTAATTCGTCTTAGGCATTCATAACGCCAAATGTTAACAGTGTAGAGTAAGGGAAAATCAAAGATAATATTTACTCCTTTTTCTAAAACATAAGCATTGCAAGATTGTAAATTTTATCATTAAATGTATGCTTTAACTTCTGTACGCTCAATCTTTATGTAGCAATGGGAATGTGGAAAGGTTCACTGTTCATCAACTCTTCAGTTCTATACATTTCCAATGATTGTTCGGGCTCACATTTTCACGTAGATGTCATGGAGACCAACCAACATCATTGCTGGCCATTGAATCATTTGTTTGTTTATTTTTTGTTGGTTTGTTTATTTTTTGTTTGTTTGTTTGTTTGTTTGTTTGTTTGGGCCCATATATTTAATAATTCTGAAGGCCAACCAAAATATAATGCTTTCCATTAAATCGTTTATTGGACCCATAATTATCTCTAATAGTATTAAAGGCCAACCGATTTCTTATGCTTGTCATTGACTCGGTTATATTGTGTTTGAACTCGTAAAACCAGAATGTCATTGACTCGGTTATATTGTGTTTGAACTCGCAAAACCAGAATTTTGATGCTCAACCGATACATAATGATAGCTTTTAATATTTTTCCCCAAAAATGTCTGGTATTCATATGTAGAAAATTATACGACCACCCACCATCCTTTAAGTGCTGGCTATTTAATCGTTTGCTTGTTGTTGTTTTTTTTCTATTGCATTCCTTACAACAATCATATAGACATAAAATTATTTTAAAAAACATCTAATGGTAGCTGCTGAAAAGTTTTGATATAGAATTCACTTACCTATGTAAAATCCAGGTGGACTATCAGGGTGGACAATAATTAGTGGCTACTGAAAGTCCGGCTTTGCTTACTGTCCGTTATGTGTATAAAACCTAAAGGTAGCAAGGTTTCTATTTTACCCATTGCACATTGTCGAGGTCGCTTTAAGTTATTGGTATCAGAAAATCCTGAAGGACACCGAACAATTAAAGATAGGGGCATGTACTGAAACGTTTTAAGATATTGATTTCTTTACATTAGGACGCATTCTCCGTATTTCTTCACAGGTTCAACTCATGTAAAGCCATTTTGTATTAAACCCAAACTGTGGAAGTGTGTTGTAACAGCTTTAGCTGTGTGCTTGCACAGTACGTTCATTTGCTGTGATGGAAAAAGTGGACTCTCCGTTGATGGAGATGTGAGTATCCTTGACAACAGTCCAGGGGCTGTACCACAGGCTGCTGTAAACACCACGATGGTTACATCCTCCACTCTGGAGACAGAAGTAGGTCAAGCCTCCTCCAACGGAAACAAACCAGAAAAATCTACAGACGTGCCACCGATACCTGCTGAAGGAGACACCCTGCATGCGAACAGCTTGAAAGATTCCATTTTTGACCCAAATGCTACAACAAGTTCTGCTCTAGAAGAAGAGGAGAATTATATCAATAAAGAGAAGACTGCCATGGTGGACGTGGATAATAACGCCGAGAAATCTGCAAGCTCCTCCCATACAGGCGTGGCCGACACATATCAAAACAACTTGAATCGAACAGAACCCAATATGTGGGCGTGGTTATTTCAACCACCTGAAATGTCAGCGGAGATTTCAGAAGGTCAAGGCTGTAAGTTCCCGCTCTCCGACAGGGAAGACTTTTGTTCGAAGCCTGACTGGTCCTGTCGGGGTCGGTGTGGGGAGGAGTCTCCGACCAACGGAGCGTCACAGCCAGGCACCTGTCACTGTAGCCACATGTGTCTCATGTACGAGTCTTGCTGCGAGGATTTCGAGCGCGAGTGTCCAGTCCAACTGGAAAAAGCGCGCGAGGAATTAGATAAGTTTGATGGGCAGGAAGCTCTATGTTCGGCTGAGCAGTCTTTTAAAATGATCTTGCACTGCCCTCATGGTTACCCTAACAATATGCTGAGAACAAAATGCGAAGATTCACGACCGTTATCAACTTTTGAGTCGAGTTTTCCGGTTACGGACTCAATTAGCGGGCATCATTTCAGAAACAAGGCTTGTTGGCAGTGCTGGCAGGGCCGTCGGATCGAGCTTGGAGAGCCGCTAGCTTGGAGCGTTTCGGTGGATCTAGAGACGAAGTACGGTGAGTCTTTCCGAGATTCTCCTCAAATGTATCTTACTTATATTCATGAAAATCCAGAGAAAGCTACGTGGCATGTCCCGCCAGGCTATACATCTTACTACTGCGATTTATTATCCAATGTATGCTCAGACTGCGCCTTTGGTGCCGACTTGGAGGAGAGCTGCTTCCACGCGCCAGCATCGTTTCTGCAGGTGGGATCAGAGCTTTTCAAGAACCGCTACTGCTTCTTCTGTGGCCCATTATTTGGCCGTCTCTGGCAACAGGCTATAGACAATAACACCTCTCTAGATCACATCGACTGCCAGGTGCCAAATTTTTCTGCTCAGAAATATCCTGTATACAATGAGTTCACTGTCTTGATCTCTTTACGAGGCACGGGTCTGCATTTGGAAGTTGCGACTGTGGAAGAAAACACAATTACGCCGCCTAGTTGGAAATCCTTAAAGTGCGACGGGGCTCTCCACAGATGTGTGGCTTTGAGTTGTACCAACAGCCTGCCGCCTCAGGATGGACAGTGCCAGGGCCATCTCAGGACGTCCACGCTGTGGGTGCAGATCTGCTTCGGAGCCTACAGTGCGGCGGCGGCATCGCTCCAGATGTGTAGGATCAAGCGTCGAGTGACCAGCGCACACGTGACTGAGTCCATCTGGCCCTTGGCTGACCAGTGTCTGAAGGCCGGCCCAGTCAGTCGGGACTTCCGGGTGCTTGGTGCACACAGCGTGGAGACAAGCGATATTCCGGAGTTCTATATTACATTCGTCTCCGATTCAGAGGCACGTAGAGGTCAGGGCCACACAAGGCTAAGGAACTGCATACTGTTGGCTGTGTCCAACTGGCTCTACACCAGGCAGTATATTTCGTTTGGATCCGGAGATTCCACTGAGAAGATAACACACGCTGACGCAGGCAGGCCCAGAGATGGGGAGGGACCAGAGAATATCTTAGGAGGAAATCTCAATGCTGGAACTCATAGCACGGACGACGAAAAGAAAGCTGGGACAAAAGAAACGTACATTTGTCTTCAGCTGGTTGCCGAGGCAGTTACAGGGGCCATTTACTTGGAGATGGATGAATACGAGTGTTTCTTGGTCATGGACTTTGACAAGAACCTGGGTCGCCGAGTGCGAGGGGTGGACCGTGCTGCCCTGGCTGTGGTATGCTGGTCAACCCTTGTTCTGCTCAGAGCGGTCCAGTTTATAGAAACATAATCCCAAAAACATGTACATTTTCTACAAATTAAGGGGCTTAAGTTAATAGTTTTTGGTTTGTTAAATAGTTTACCAGTTTACCATGATAGTAATTCTCTGGGTTTGACATTTCGTTCAGACTGGCCTTTAGAGGATTAGGTCTTATATCTGTTGTTGTTGTTTTGTTATTGTTGTTTTTGCTGTTTTATGATTTTTTTATAACTCCCTAAAGATGCAAGCCCATTTCCCTAACCTAAAAGAAAAGGGCTCAATATTACGTACCTGCCTCTAAAATAAATTTGCTAATTTCCTTCCTTAAAATAATCGTATAAGCTTCGTATAGATGCAATGTCTAGCCATGTATATGCTCTGAAACGACGCTTTTTACGGATGTAAAGATTATTAAGGTTATGCTTTTTCTCTAGCACGATTTTAGCCTCAAGTCCCCGTGCTCTGCCCTGACCATGTACAATTGAAGCTCACACTCAGTGCTCAAATAAACTCGTAGGTTTATAAAGAAGCGAGGCGCAGTTACAGTGCTAAATAAAACGACGATGCTGAATAGGATCGCGGCTCATCCCTTGAGCCCACACTAGATAAATCAATTAATTACATAACGTTTACTGAACGGTAAACTATGAATACACAGGAATAGTTTAGAAGTCTCTAACTCTAAAAATCTACCAGGAACAAAATTTAGATGCTCAACTGGGTCTCTAACGCCAAGTCAAAAATGTGCATGTACATACTTCTCTTGAAAAATATACAAATTTGTACATTTTATATGACTCAGCAATGTTCATAATCAGGCCCTAACAGATATTTGTAATGTAAGGTCTTGCGCTGTTCATAAAAGTCACGGTTTTATATATGTATGGCTCACTTTGGTATTTCACGGTAAATTTTATATTTATCTTTATATATTCACAACATTGAAATGTTTTAAATCAAGATAAATGAAAGTTTATGTTGACGCTTGTTGTATAACATGTATTGGTAACATTCTGTTAATATAAGAAAAAATTATGTCATATTTAGTTAGTTGTGTCATCGGTAAGTTTGTTGTCAACGTAGATGAATGTTTTGTTTTTGTTTTTTTATAGTCTTTGATGTTGTTTTTATTTATTAAATTTTAACCAAAATCGATTGGAAAGAATTATTCGATATTTATATGTGTGGGTGTATTAAATTTTTTATGTCAGCCTGTGAGATCATTAACAGTTTCTTGTTAACAAAGAGACAGCCCAATTTTAAGGGGTTCATAGAAATAGTTCTTAACACCATAGCGCGAAGTGCCTGACATTTTTATCTGAGTCGAGTGAAAGTTATTTTGAACTTACGTGTGATTACAATAATAAAGTGGTTGAAGATGAAAAAAAGATGCAAGCTGTGTATTGTTCTTCTTTATGTGCCAGGTCTATTGTAGACATCGGCTATCCTGGCCTTCCCTTCTGTTGTCAGTTCTCGATGAGATACGTATGTTAGCATTTATAAACATTCTTTCTTATGCTGTATAAGATTAAAAGCACTGGTGATATAAAGATAATGTAACTAGTTTTAAAGCGTAGTCTGTGTATAATTCTATTAATTTTCATTGTGGTAATTTCTTTTGAAGATGTCACATTCAACATTATATATTTTCGATGTAACACACATTGACTGAATAAATTTGAATTTGAATTTGAATTTGAGAATCAAATCCCCGAACAATGATCAACAGTGTTTGTTGTATAAATGTACATTGTGAAAACAGCATTAGTTATACAGCTTTTTGTTGTAATTGTTGTTGTTGTTGTTGTTGTTGTTGTTGTTGTTGTTGTTGTTGTTGTTGTTGTTGTTGTTGTTGTTGTTGTTGTTTAGCCGTCCTCTCATTAATTTCCATTAAGTATTAAGTCACTATATGTCTATTTACACTACAGTAAATAATTTATAATAGATCTAAAAAAAAACCACAATATTACAATTATGGTCTTATAAGACGTTTCTGTCTTGTGTTATTAAACAGTTTAACTGCTTGAGGGAAACAGCTGTTAACAAATCTGCTGCTACCTCTAAATGCTCGAAGGCGACGGCCATGTGGAAGGAATTCAAAATTTCTCGTTGCGAAGCTATTCATAGTGACAGTGTATTTTGTGCGTTGTCTTCCTCCCCTTTTGGGGCGACAAATCTATATTTGCTTTTCTCTTCTATATGCTCGGTTCATGTGCTCGAAAATTGCAGTTATCCTTTCCTGGTGTTTTTAGTAGGAGTCTTTTTTACCCCGCCATTTCCATTACTTTATCGTTTGGCTTCCTTTCAGTCTATGGTATTATCATAGTTATCATAATCGTGATATTACTACATTTCTGGTCCTCCTTTCAAAGTCTTTAGTCAGCGTCCAGAAATCACATCCGTACAGACGGACGGGCCATTTGCAGGCTAACATAGAGTTGATTTTGCTACTGACTCGTATATTTCTGTTGGTAAAGATAGACTTTCGTCATCGTGAATGTGTCTTTAGACAAAGCGATTCTCTTTTGTATTTCTGTGTCGCATCTGAAGTTATTGTGAAGACCAAGTATTTCAACGAAGAGACT
The DNA here is from genome assembly GCA_003991915.1 of Elysia chlorotica. Taxonomy (NCBI): domain Eukaryota; kingdom Metazoa; phylum Mollusca; class Gastropoda; family Plakobranchidae; genus Elysia; species Elysia chlorotica. The sequence continues at coordinate 352,752 of RQTK01000352.1, read as the reverse complement.
TGTTTTATATTTTCACTTTTTCATAATTATTTCTGAAAAACATGACTGTATGACTTGACGTTCACCATGCACTTATTTTTTTTAAGTTTTTTTTTTTAGATCACCATGCACTTATTTTTTTTAAGTTGTTTTTTTTTTTCCATTCGGTTGAAATTCTTTGCCACACTGTATATAAACAAACAAACAAACAAAGCAAGAAGAAAGAGAAACTGTTCCACTCCGAGCATTTAGAAATCAAATGTAAAACGTGACATTATGAGCAGCACATCAATTTATCCCTAATAATTTTCTACATTGAGGGAACAAATCAAAGCACGCAAGCCAAGTGCTCAAACCGGCGACTGTCGCGAATATCACATAAGGATCTACAGTGTTGTGCTCTCGGGCATTACACAATACAATTCAATTTAGAATACTGTTTTTACTTAAAACCAATTTAACCAGACCACTTAATCTTGAAACGCCCCCCGTCTATCCAAAGAGTACAGAAGTTTTGAAACAGCGAACTGTAACACCTATCAAAACTATTTTCAACTTGTTAAACTTTGAAATATCAATGCTGATAAGTTGAACTTTTGCAACATGATTGATAGCTCAGTCGTTAGAAAACCTTAGTGGCAAGCAGGAGATTTGAGGTTTGAAGCTGCTAAGTGTGTGAACGTTTCAAATCTTACAAAGGGCTAGCAATATAATCTCATTAATGGCTTTTTTTTTTAATCGAAGTTTTGAAATGTACCGAAATTTACGGGGAGTTTTAATCGACATTAAAAAACCACCGTAAGCGCATGCGCAGTAGGTCCACCCTGGAAGGACTTCATTCTGATTGCCACAGTGCATGAAGCAAGGCATACAGCTTGGCTACTTGAAGTTAGGCCGCCATCTTGATTAATGCTCAATTCGATTTTTCAACTGGGACTGAAACTATAAAATATATTTTAAGAGAAAATATACTTTTTATTCATTTCTACCCTCCCTTTATATCGTTTTATCCATAAAATGTGACAAATTAATGTTCTTTGGTCTCTAATAAATACCATTGAGTCTGACCGCCCTTCTACGTTCATAAACTGTGAGCTTGACTAGATCGAAAGTTGTGAATACCGCTAAATGTAGCAAAACTTTTAAAGAGAAAATAAAATTCATATCTCAGTATAGTCTTAATGAACTAAATAAGCTTTATTTATACAAATTACAAGATTTGTAAGCTTAGGTCTCATGTAGTGGAAGCAACCGTCAAGTTTTTATGTATGTGTATGTACATGTGTGTATGTGTGTGCCGCGTTTAGTGTTTGGAGATGTGTCTGAAAGTCACATTGGGTCAGAGGTGAATGTCCTCTTTCGACTAGATCTACCTTTTTTGTTGTTTTGGTTTAAATAAAACAAAATCAATATTTGTAGGTGTCCAAATTAGGGTAAACAATCAAATATTCAGCCTAAATGTATACTTGGTGCATGACCCACGAGCTTTAATCATTGGTAGCCAAAGCAGGCGTTGTTTACTCCGTTCTGACATCTTGGCCAAGGTCATTCTTGTGTTTACAACATCACTTGACAACCGATGCGAAGACGCTCAAATATATAAAATTATGCAAATCAGAACCTAGGATTAACAGTCACTGTTTTTACGGTGCGTTTTAACGCTTCCTTTTTTTCAATATTACCTGATCAGTTTCTAGAACTTTGACATTGTATTTTTTTATTCTTTGAAACAATCCTAGAGGATTGTGCCGGAAGATCTGATCGGCTAATGGCACCAATTGCTCTCAGGAGCTGTTTATAGGCCCCTATTCATCTCTCAAAATAATAAGGTGTTATAATAGTAGAGAAACCAAAGAACTTCTCAGAGTTTGTCGGTTATGCCACAATTGTTTTCTTTTTCATGGCAGTACTCCTGATCATGGTTACTATTTAATGATAACTTTTCCTCGAATGGTAATTGTTTTGCTCATTTGTATGTTTAAAGATATATTGTAAAAATACGATTTTAAATATATTGAGTAAGTTTCATGATTTCTTGCTTAATCTTTCAAGACGTGTTTAGTTCATTCAGGCATTAGAGTGTATTAAGTAACTGTAACAAGGCTTCGTTCTTTCTTTGTTAATATCAATTTCTCATCCTTACTTCAATTTTCAACTATTTTCTTTTTGGCCCACATACAATAATCTCACATTCATACACGAAGACAATCCGAGACTACCACTCTAGCGATCTCAAGAATGGGAATCCTACTACTTATTGATTTGAAACGTCAAAAGTGACGGGTATAAAGAACTCTTCAGTACCAGAAGTCCTTTATGTGGTTCGGCTTATGAATCGAAAAGAAACAGAAACAAAAGGAAGTCCTCCAACTGAAACAATGGAGTAAAAAACCATAATGTTACCCTGCACCGCCGCAATAGTCATAACTTTGTCTCCACCAGTCAACATCTACCATTGTGAAAGACCGAGGAAGCAATATTCAAGTGTCATCCTGGAAATGCAATAGCTCTTCAGACTTGACACGAGAGCCGCAGCCGCATGCTGATGGCTGTAATAAAGTCCCAACATTAGGGTGTAAAAGTACTTTCAAGAGGCACGTAACATGAAAGATGAAAAGTTCTAATGCCTTAAGAATTGTCAATGTAGTAATTGTATGCGATGGCCTCCTTGGCCGTGGTTCTTCCAGCGTCTTCAGGACTGCGATTAGTCCGCGGCGGGATACGCTTAGTACCGGTAGTCGTGTGTCCCCACGTGACAGTCACGTGCCCTCGATCAGGGGTATAGCGGGGTGAAGAGTCAGCCCATTGAGAAGTCACTGGGGGACCGTCCATTAGGGATGCGCCTTTTGGCCCCGCCAGTCTCCGCCTCGCTCGCTTCCACCGGAAGTTAGGAGCTGTTTGTGTGCGGTTGTCTGTGTGTGTGTGTGTGTGTGTTGTCGCCCTCTCTGCTCAGTGTGCGTGCGTTACGCTAGGCCCCGCAACACCTGCCCGAAGAACAATAACTCTTCAGCCGGGCCTTAGACGTGAGCGAATTACTCGCCCCTGGTTTTTCTTTTCTCCTTGACGTCACGGGAAGGTTTCCGCGCATTCAGCGCGACTGACGGGATGGTGTTATGTTTGCGTTCTCCCAGCGGGGGATATTTATTATGGCTGCCACTGCACCGTTCTCAAGACGTTACGGCACTAAACGTGTAATCTTAGCGACGTAGGTCCGACGCTCGCGGGGAAAATGGCGACACATTTGGGAAATTGGCAATCACTCACTCGCTAGAAAAACGCGCTGTTTAAGAAACGTGTCCTGTTGTTCTTGCTGCACCATGAATGAACGTTTGCAATTATTTCATGGTAAAGCTCCGTACATAATTTTGCCATGGGCGCAATCTGGACCGAAACCACTCTGTCGTATCATACGCTGGGACAATATGTCTAGTGGGTAACCCCAGGCTTGTTTGGGGACCTGATGTACAAGATAAAAAAGATACTGTTTAGGTAGGCTTTTCATACAGAAGGCTGCCAATGTAAGCCAGCAACAAAGCAGATTGAATGGGTGCATGCCTGTTGTTGAGGTAAACACCCGCGCGTCATGCCCAAATCGCTGCATGGTATTTATCAAAAAGGTAAAAGAATTCGATTTTTTTTCTAGCTTTGATTGTGTCTGGAAAAACTAATTATTTTACGGCAGCGCTGAACTAATTAGCTTGGCTCTAGTCACACTACGTCCCTAAAAAAACAACTTTTCTGCTCTTGGAATTTTAATTTTGTGTCTCTATCTTTTTTGTCATGACGATGTTAATATTAACAAAAGAAACGCATGTGTTATCTTTTTGGAAACCAACTGAAAAAAAAGATTCTATTCATCTAAGTGTTTATTTTTACTGTTGAACCATATCCCTTTACCACGACTCGTAAGTGTTGCTTATTTTAATGCCGTTCAAGGCTTTCAAAAATAAACGACCAAGTCGCAGTGAAGCGATTTCCGCACACCAATGGGAAAGGTGGTTATATTTTTCTGAACTGGTTGCAGGTATAGGACAAAATGATACTTAGAGATTATAATTTCAAACGACCCAACTAGTCTAGATCCCGTTCCATTATGTGTGGCCGAAAGCCAAAAATATATCGAAGAGCACAAATCAAATGGAATTTGAATTGGACCTTGACTTAAAAATAATATCCTATAAAAAATCTAAATATTATGGCACTACCACTGGGGATACGTAACTTTTCAAATTGTAATTAAGTGCAAGTTACGGATTCATGACGCTTTTGTTGTACCGATCATGAGGTATTTCCACCTGTTTGTTAATTAACAACTGTTTTTGAATGCCATTGTATAAAACTATAGATAGAATCGTGTAACGTATATTTTTTGATAGAATGTTTCCTTAATCATACCAGCTATGCCAATCTATGACCCGTTTCCGCGATTCCAAATGTTTCATCACGAGATGATTTCTTTGATGAACTTCCTAAAATTGTTGCGCAATACAGTGCTTTGCATAACTAAATACCATTCAGTTTGATTTTCGCCGACCCAAAAATTTGGATGCATGTCCATATTGTATAAAAGCATTTTTGGAAGAAGATGTACTAACCTAACAATTATTCAAGCAATAACAGTTATGGTAAAAATAGTTTCGAAAAATTCAGACAATCGTTAAAAGAAAAGGTTACGAAGACTACTGAAATCTTCACCGCTAGTTCTCCAGCCCTAAAACACGCTATAGCATTTTTTACGATTACCGAATATTAGAATTAAGTCCCTAGTAATAATTTTTCTGATTTTGGCATGTGTATTATGCAGAAATTTAAAGCACGGTAAACGAAAATGTTGATGTGATATTTTTTTAGATATTTCAAATTGTAAAAATGGCTAGTGGCCCCAATGCCTTTGGACTGCAATATTCTTTCTTTCAGTCTAAAGGCAGTTTTGGCAGTAAAGCTATAGCATGATTAAACTAGGCAAACTGTATTCTAAATGACATGATATTACCTTGGTCCACACACAAAAATTGACAATGTTCCATTTTTGTTTAAGCCACAGCTCTCTCTCTCTCTCTCTCTCTCTCTCTCTCTCTCTCTCTCTCTC
>RQTK01000352.1:325409-347637 GCA_003991915.1 Elysia chlorotica | reverse complement strand
CTCTCTTTCTCTCTCCCTCTCTCTCTCCCTCTCTCTCTCTCTCTCTCTCTCTCTCTCTCTCTCTCTCTCTCTCTCTCTCTCTATCCTCATTAGAGGAGTAGAACGAATCAAGGGCTGGTTAGCTTTTCTTAATGAATCCCCCGCCTCTTTTTTAAAGCTAAATATTTTAAATATGAATACAACCCAAAACGAAAGCAATTGAAAATCAAGTTCTCAGTTTAAAGCTTGGAGTTTTTTGTCAAGGGTTAGCGTCCATTTAGAGAGTGTGGCCAGAAACAACTCTTGTCGTGGGGGTGAAGGGGATCCGCTGACCCCTATTGTTTCCTGGACGTAAAGTCAAAATTGTTCATTACCGCGGGCATGTGTACATTCAGGTCTCGCCCTCTCTTCCTCTAACCCGGGCAATTTTCAACACCGATCCACCAGCACTCCTGCCCCTCCATCCGCCTCTCGTGTTGTCTCTTCCTGTCCCGGCATCCTCCAGTCAAAGGAGACAAGGGCCAGTAACTCACTTCCTGTGAGAGATTTAGGTCACGTACCCATCCGGCAGAGATTTTTTTGTTAGTTTTGAGTTGCTTTTTTTTTTTTTTACTGGGCTTGATACCAGATCAGGAGCATCCTTTTCAATTACTCCAATGGGCAAAGGTGGCCCTTTCGTTTGTTTAATGTTCTTGTTTAATCAAAAAGAATGTATAGAAGTTGAGAGTGAAGGGTTGAATTTATAGAGATGTAGGTGGAGGGACAGAAAGAGAGGAAGAGAGAGAGAAAGAGAGAGAGACAGAGGGGCAGAGACCAAGACAGACAGACAGACAGACACAGGATTTGCGCTGATCAAGGTAAAGACTGAAGGAACTTTCAAAAGAAAAAGACTACTGGATAAAGATGCGATGATTAGGTAAATAGGAAATTTAAGAGAAATAAAGTACATGTAGTTGCAAATGCAGCTTACAAATTGTGATAACGCGGGAGATATTACTCAACAGAATGTAGGATGGTGCATACAAACAGGCAAAGGCAAAGAAATAGAGGGAAGAATGACATGTTTACGTATTATCAGAGAGAGAGGGGGTGTAAGAGAGACCAGAGAGACATAACCAACAATGAAAATTGGGTTTAAAACAAGAAAAGAAAGAGCGAGAGTGACCTCCCTGTATAAAGCTATGGTTTTATAGCCGGCCAAATCCAATGGAGGACATTATCCGTTAGCCAAATAGACTTGGTAATAGCTTGTCTTGTTAGTCCTGGCAGAGCGAACAGTTTTTCCCCTAGTTCTGAAATTCGTGAACTTAAAAAGATGTAAAAAGACAAAAGGAGGACGCCTGGTTTGAGGTTTAGTGTTATCAGTATCCGAGGTAATCCGTCAGCAAATGACAGAGGCACCTTGCCTGACCCAGATAGCTCGTCTTGCGGCCTGGTGGGGTGAGTTTGGAATCAATGCGGATATTCTTTTTTAACGAGCTAACTAGCTTAGAAAGAACGAAAGAAAGAAAAGAAAGGAAGGAAGGGGAGAGAAGGAAACAGGTGGAAACATGGACGACAGGAAGCAGCGACATGGATGGTCTCCACTAATGAATGTGTGATGGCTTCAAGATCTACCGATAACGATTTTACAATTAGAGTTAAAGTTTCCTCTAACTATTACGATAATAAAGCATTTGGAAAGGATATTGTCATATTATACTTTTAAATTTGCGGGATTTTAATAACGTAGTTTACCTTAATCAGGATAATTTCCAAAAGTAAAATGAATTGAGGAAGGAAAAGGAACAAAAAATGGTTCAGCGATATAGTTTAAATTGATTGATTTTGGTTCAACACTGTTAAATGGTCGAACAATGCACCAATACAGACTGAATGGATATTACAATAAGCGACACTCAAAAATGTCTTGGAAGTTTTATTATTGTAAAGATTATTGTCGGCCTAATAATAATTGTTACTGTTATTTGTTGATTTATAAACATTTTCGAGTCTCCGGGGATTTGGATGTGGGCAATTTAAACCGGATTATAATTATTCATTTATTAACAACATTCCACAGCTATAGATATTTGTTCAACACAATGATTATAATGTAGACACAACTTAAGATGTGTTGCGCTTTTGGTGTGCGGGTAGTTTGGAAACAGTAAGTAAAGTGCGGCATGGCGAGGAATAAAGTGTCTTACAATTTTTTCTGTAAACAAGTATCCAGATAAATATTAATTTAATACCAAGTTAGCTCTAAATGATTGTTCCAAAATGTTAAACTCACTGCAGTGTAGAACTGGGGAATGAATAGCTTCTAGTACAGTGATAAGCTTACTTTATCCTTCAGCAATAAGTGGCTGTCCGTGAAGACGATCATGGCTCACTAGGCTGAGGTGTGAACGTCAGGTCTCCTGCCCGTAACCTCAGTTCTTTACCGCTCGGTGATACACAAGGAGGTGGTTGTTGTTGTTGTTGTTGTTGTTGTTGTTGTTGTTGTAGTTGTTGTTGTTATTGTTGCTGTTGTTGTTGTTGTTGTTGTTGTTGTTGTTGTTGTTGTTGTTTCGTCCGTTAAAATGTTAAATATCAACAAACTTTAAAAAAAATGTAAATGTTATTTTCCTTTAATCAGACTGAATCGCATATATTCTCTGATTGTTTGTCTAAATATCAGACACCAGCTTTTATTGGCGGATAAATTACCCGGCACTTTGACACGCGACTGATTCTGCTTCTGTCCAAACTCTAGAGCAAGTTTCACGCTCATAAAGGCTGCTAAACTCCACAAGAGCTCAAGTAGGCGAGTTCGTAGATTCAAGGTCAGAGTCTTAGCTAGCGCCCTGTCTCCGTAAAATATGTTTTATATAAAATAAGAGACGTAAAAAAGCCTTATATCACTTTTTCATAAGAGAAAAGGCCTCATAATAATTATTAATAAGGCGCGAGCGAATTACAAACGCTCATAAATGAAAATATTGACTATTTTATATGTTTTTCTATGTCTGTCTTAATAGTTGTCATAAGCTTTCAAGATATTTTAATAATCCATACGCTCAAATTTGTCTTACTTTTTTTTTTTCAAATCAGAGTAGGATAGTTCACTTTTAAGTTCCAATTATAGTACACACACTTTTCGAAGAGAAATCGTTATACTAGTGTCTGCGCTGTTCTAACTTACCATGAACAATCGCCAGAGATCTCAAGTTGTGATCACTATTGAGTTTTTATCAATTGTCGGTTTGGTCTGGTTTGACCACCAACACTTTGTTTTATAACCATTGGTGATCATGAGAAACTTAAAAGTTAAAAGGCGTGTGTCTATATCATTACATGTATGTATTCTGAAATAATTTCCAGGAAATGTTCTTTTCCATGGTCAGTCTTTGAAACGTGCTTAGTTAGATATGACTTTGGTGGTACCCAACACTCGGGTATATTTAGGTAGAAGTCTAGTAGTAGTAGTCCAATGTACAGTGTATTTAGTTGCCTGCCTCTCAACCTATTAATTCGCTAATGCCTTTTTTCTTACTTTAAAAATACATGTACCCCAGTACTGCTAATTACTCTATCGCGAAGTCATTACAAATATTCATATTGAAATCAAATTAGGCCGTATTTTCCTAGGCCTAGCATCTGTATCTATGGGGAGTCTCAACTAAATGTGAAGTAGAGATCGTTTATTAACAGTATTTTTGGGTGTTTTTTAATACAAGTCTTCGCTTTGTAATCATAATTCAAGACAGCAACGGAAGGTAGCGAATGACGGTGGGCCTTTAGCACGTTTTTTTTTTCATTCTTAAAAAATGCTGACGAGTTGTGTTATAATAAAAGCATAATAAATAAAAGAGGCTCTTTGTGATGTTTTGTGCTTGTTAAAACATTCGTCTCTCATACTATAGTGAAAGGACTCAAGCCATCTTTGCCGGAATAGGAAGTGACTTTTTATTGTTTTATATCGAACTAACAATTACAACACGTTCTCTCATACTGTAATGATAGGACTCAAGCCAAGTATGCCGGAATAGGAAGTGACTTTTTATTGTTTTATATCGAACTAACAATTACAACACGAGGGTATCGAAAAGTGAATATATCGAATATACCACAGATACTCCCTCTTTCTTTAAAAAAAAATGGACATTTTTTTTTTAAAATTATTATTACTTTAACAAATTAAGGTAGTTAGTGTTCGACTTGGGGCGTCTCTTGCAGTTGCAAAATTGTTTATTTTCAGTTCCAAAGACTTGGGTTCCTCAGAAAAATTGTTTTCGTGTGATCAATTAATTTAAGGCTGACTATAGATTCATGGAAATGTCTCGTTATGGAGACAGCTATAAGAGCTTCATTTTAACAAACTAAGCTAGGTGTGAGAAAAAATTGCAAAGTGTGTGTTGCGAATGTTAGTGACCGCTGCACAGCCCGTATTCATTTCCTAATCTTTATATTTGTTGGGCAAACGAACAACGCGGCCACTTCTAGTTGTGTAGTTATGGGATTTGTCTGAGTTGGCACGCTCTGACTGTGGGTCAGAGGGCATCGAGGAAGAGCGTGGGAGCAAATCCTCAGGAGAATTCAAGGATTCTCCTTGTGGTGGTGTGGTATCGTCAGGACTGACGGAAGATGTGTCACGTTGACTTTGAAGAGGCAAAGGAGTTGGTGGTGACTGTACTGGTCCAGGTACAGGCTCAGGTTGTGGAATGGAGCTTGAAGCTGCTACAATCTGGTCGACGTGGCGGCGCCAGGTGACACCTGGTGCGACTTCGATCTCGTAGTTCCTGGTTCCAGTTTGTGAGCTGATTTGACCATGTTGCCAGCGTTCATGTCCCCTGTAGTCTCGAGTCAGGACATGATCGCCTACACTGAACGATCGAGGTGCAGCATGTGAATGGGCCTTCTCTTGGTAGCATTGTTTGGTTGCGACTGTGGTTCTTGCGTTGGGGACCGAGACATGCGTTCTGAGCCGTCGACCAAACATTAATGAAGCTGGAGTTTCGCCAGTAGTGGAGTGTGGTGAATTCCTGTAGGCCAAGAGAAATCTTGAAATTTTTATGTTTAAATTGCCTTGGTCGTTCTTTGCAGCTTTCATGGCATTCTTGAAAGTTTGAACCATGCGTTCTGCTAGACCGTTCGTTGCTGGGTGATACGGAGCGCTTCGAATGTGTTGGATGTGGTTAGAGTTCATGAATTTCTTGAACTCATCAGAGACAAACTGAGGACCATTGTCACTACCCACTTGCTCGGGTAGACCGAATCTGGCGAACAGAGAGCTGAGGATGTTGATTGTGGCCGTGGCAGTTGTGCTTGGTGTCTGGAGAACTTCGGCCCATTTGGTATGAGCGTCGACAACAATCAGGAACATGGTGCTCATGAATGGTCCAGCGAAGTCGATGTGAACTCGTTGCCATGATTTCTCTGGCCATTGCCAGGGATGGAGTGGTGCCAGAGGAGGATCTTGTTGAGACATAGAACATCCGTTACAAGATTTGGACATTGTCTCAATATCCTTGTCAATGCCGGGCCACCAAAAGTAGCCTCTCGCCAGGGCCTTCATTTTAGCAATTCCCAGATGACCTTGGTGCAGTGTTTGCAAAATTTGTTGTTGGAGTTTCCGTGGTGGAATGACTCTATGGCCCCAGAGTAAACATTCTTGTTGTACACAAAGTTCGTGTCTTCTGATGTGAAAAGGGCGTAGCTCTGGTTCAATTGAACTTGGCCAGTCGTCCTTGGTAACGTAGTTCAACACTCGAGCAATGGTGACATCGTGCCGTGATTCCTTGGCGATGGACTTCGCGCTAACAGGAATGGATTCTACCACTTCTTGGTAATACAGTTCGTCCGTATCATCATTTGTCTCACTCTCAGTGTCCGAAACTGGTAGTGGTAGTCTAGACAGACTATCCGCATTCGCATTTGCTTTTGAGTTTCGGTATTCAATCGAGTAATTGAAACCTGAGAGGAATACAGCATATCGTTGTTGGCGGGCTGCAGACATAGCTGGTATTCCTTTATCTGGACTGAAAATGTATTTCAGCGGCTGGTGGTCTGTTATCAGCGTGAAATGACGGCCGCAAAGATAGAAGAAGAATTTCTTCACTGCCCATACGATGGCTAGGGCTTCCTTGTCGAGTTGAGAGTATCCCTGCTCAGCTTTCGAGAGTGTTCGGGAAGCAAAAGATATTGGTCTTTCTCCCTCTTCGGTGACATGGGATATGACGGCTCCCAGGCCGTATGGTGAAGCATCTGTTGCTAATTTTAAGGGAAGAGATGGGTTGTAGTGTGTCAAAACCAATTCTAAGGCCACCATAGACTTTATTGTATCAAAGGAAGTTTGGCAGTCCTCTGACCAATTGAATGGAGTGTTGTTCTGCAAAAGATTGTATAGTGGTTTTGCGATTTGAGCGACATTTTTGAGCCACTTGTGGTAGTAATGCCAAATACGAGTCTGTTGAAGACATAGAGACCTTTGCTTGTATTTATGGTTGTCAGATGTTTACAACTTTCCTTCAGGGGCAACTGGAAGTAGGCTTGACGGAGGTCAATTTTAGAAAATTTAGTTCCGTTTTCCAGTGAAGCCATCATGTCATCCAGTCTGGGTAGAGTGTACTGTTCTGTTTTAAGTACCGGGTTTATCGTTACCTTGAAGTCGCCACAGATTCGTACATCGCCGGATTTCTTAAGTATTTGAATGGAGTGTTGTTCTGCAATAGATTGTATAGTGGTTTTGCGATTTGAGCGACATTTTTGAGCCACTTGTGGTAGTAATTGACAAGGCCCAAGAAGGATCTGAGCTGAGATTTGTTGCTTGGGACAGGTGCATCTTGGATAGCTTTAACTTTGTCCTCTGTCTTGTGGAGACCCTTGCAACTTATCTTGATTCCACAGAAAACTACTTCATCCATTTGTCAAAGTTTGCTTTCATCCCACAATTTTGAAGCTTTTCAAGAACCATGAGCAAGTTCTTGTGGTGCTCTTCCTCTGTCCTTCCCGATATGACCATGTCATCTTGATTGCATAGGACTCCAGGTAAACCTTGCAGTATCTGGTCCATCGTTTTCTGCCATATTGCTGGGGCGGAAGTAATGCCAAATACGAGTCTGTTGAAGACATAGAGACCTTTGCTTGTATTTATAGTTGTCAGATGTTTACAACTTTCCTTCAGGGGCAACTGGAAGTAGGCTTGACGGAGGTCAATTTTAGAAAATTTAGTTCCGTTTTCCAGTGAAGCCATCATGTCATCCAGTCTGGGTAGAGTGTACTGTTCTGTTTTAAGTACCGGATTTATCGTTACCTTTGAAGTCGCCACAGATTCGTACATCGCCCGATTTCTTAAGTACTGGGACGATGGGGGTTGCCCACTCGCTGTAGTTGACTTTAGATAAAATATCTTGCTGTTCCAGTTCATCTAGCGTCTTTTCTACTTTTTGCTTGATAGCAAAGGGGACTGGTCTGGCCTTTAGGAATCTGGGAGTAGAACCTTCCATGACCTCTAATGTGGCTTCCCTGTCTTTTATCTTGCCGATTCCTTCCCCAAATAAATCTTTGAATTTTTGTTTAATGGTGGAAGTGGAGAATTGGCTGTCTATTTTATTGAGTTGTTGTAAACTCCGCCAGTTAATTTGGACTTGGTTGAGCCAATCTCTGCCGAAGATGGGGTTGCTTCCTTTGGGCAGTATGTAGAGATTCAGAAGTTTATTTTGAGTAGGGGTTGTCAAGCGGACGGTAGTTTTCCCCAGTGGATGGATGATCTCCCCAGTGTAAGTTTTGAGGTTGACTGCAGAGGGGAGTAGAGTAGGTTTCTTCTTGAATATTTTTATGAAGTCTCTTTGTGTCATTAGGGATAGTGCAGAACCTGTGTCCAGTTCCATTTTAACGGGAATTGAGTCCAGATTGACGCTCAGCGTTATTTTTCTGGTGTCAGAGCTAAGTGAATTAAGTTCGAGAGTGAACTGATCTTCGCTGCCGTTGATTTCGACTTCATTTACTCTTTTTCGCTGTTTAAAATATTTCTTCCCCTCTGAGCTAGGGCTAGGCTGCTTCTTGGACCTGCATACGGTCTGCAAATGTCCCTTTTTGTGGCAGTGATTGCACACAGAATCTTTGTGGAAACAGTCGCTCCTCTTGTGATTTGTTTTTCCACAGCTTGGGCATGGTGGAAACTTAGATGGTGTCCTTTTTATTGAGCTCTTGATTGCGTGAACGGAAGGCGCTTGTCCTTGCATCTCGACTGCATCATGTTGTGCTTTCTCCATGATTAGAGCGAGGTTGGTTGCAGAGTCCAACGTCAGGTTCTCTTCTTGTAGGAGTCTCTTTTGGATGTTGACATCCCGAAGGCCGCAGACAAGTCTGTCGCGCAGAGCTGCTTTTAAATTGTCACCAAAATTACAATGTTCTGAGAGACGTTTGATGGATGTGATGAATTCTGGGACAGATTCTGATGATTCTTGGTTCCGTTTATGGAACTTAAACCTTTCCACGATTTCAAGTGGTTTCGGGCAGAAGTGTTTTTCCAGTACAACACACATAGTTCTGCATATGTCTTAGCACTTGGAAGTGTAGGTGCGGTGAGGGAGCGCAGGGTACTGTAGACCTTTGGTCCCAGTGCAGACAGTAGCGAAGCTGCTTGTTTTGCTTCAGGTACTGAATTTGCTACAAAGTAGGCATCTAGCCGTTCTTTGTAGTTTGTGAAGGATTCTGAACCTTCTTCAAACCTATCGGGTCGCGGCATCTCGATGACTGGCCTTAGTGGTGCACTTAAGCGTGGGTTTCAAAGGAGAAGGAAGGAGATCTTGATACAGAAAATTGTGTAAATTAGATCTAGATCAGATCAGGTTGATCCTTCGTATATATTATTTATGAAACAAACCTTTTGTTTTTAATTTCTAAGGTAGCTTTACTTAATTAAACTCGTCGCCACTGTGATGTTTTGTGCTTGTTAAAACATTCGTCTCTCATACTGTAATGATAGGACTGAAGCCATGTTTGCCGGAATAGGAAGTGACTTTTTATTGTTTTATATCGAACTAACAATTACAACACGAAGGTATCGAATATACCACAGTAGCAAAGGTTCTAATCGTACGGAAGATCACATGACCTCCCGCTGTTCGAGAGTGCATACTCGCAGAATCTTTTCTTTGCGTAAGGTGATGTTTTTTTAATATCAAGGGTTTGAAAATCGTAGATAGCCTTCAATGTGTACTCGAAAAATGTTGCACTGATTAATGCATTTAGATTTATATGCTTGTTTGTTAATTTTTGTGGTTCGTTTTGTTTTTTACTCAGAATTGAAAATTGTGTTTACAATTTAAAGATTTATCCATGCATTGATACTAAACTTTTTAGAGTATTTTGTTACCAATAAGTGTTGATTTTATACACATGTGAGTAATCTTTAAGTGTTATTTTTTATTTGTCTACAAAAGTACAACCTTTAAATATGCTGAACTTAAGAAATAGTTTTAAATATTCAATTTGTGACAATTTTTGTTTTGTTTTATTAGTGGACTTTTTAGTATTCTTTTGCTGCTATATTTCTTTGCTCATCAGTGTAAAGGTTCATGTGGAGGACAGAGTTTCAGACAGATGTTACATAACTATTACAGTCAAAGCATTGGACACTATAGAAGATTTAAAGAGAAAGGTGATTCTGCTGACTTAGCAAGTAATGTAGCTTGATTTTACGTAAAGGCAAAAAGTATGTTGCTTGTGATGTTGGTCATTCAGATATCGTTTAATATATTTTTGATACACTTTTGTTTAATAAATACTTGAGAAAAAAATGCATCCTGTTAATAATCCTGATATTTTCAAACAATGTGTGTTCCTCATATCATCATTGAATGTTTTTTACTTTCTATGTTGGATTATGTTTTTCTTTCCCAAGTTCCAATCTGATTTTTTTTTTCGCTGCACACTATTTCACAGTTTTTACAATATAGTAGCAAAAGGTTTTACTTTTCTTTTAGTAGCTATACTTTTCAGTCTTTGCAATTGAAAAGAAGTCTGAAATTTCAGCTTTTAAAAAAATGTGCAGTGCTTGATTGAAAATCATAAATTTTAAAATTTTTGAAATTAATTTAACGATAGAAATCTTGTGGGCTTTTCTGTGCAACATTTTAAATAATCTCCTGATTTATAAAAGATGATCCCTTTTTACATTTCTTGTTACCCATATAAATACAATGTCACTCTGATTTACAATGCAGATGATGATTTTGCACAATCTACCTATGGAAGTACAGAGATGGATTATAGGCAAGAAAATTCATACAGATCAGACAACACTTTATCAATGTGGAGTCAGAGGGCCTGGACACACTCTTTACCTCTACTTGGTCACAGCACGAAGTGTTGGTCTCAGCAGAGCAAACTATGAAGCTCAGCTTCAGGCTATAAGTGAGTTGGAGGAAGACCATGTCTTGGATTTCAATGAAAAACTGTTTATAAAAAAACCAAGAGCATATAAATAGTAATATGGACCTTATGCTAGCCTCATAAATAATAAGACATTTTCTCACATAAAAAATAGAATAGTTTGAGTTTATCAGTTATCGTAATGTTTGGATTTTCTACGCACAGACACTGCTAAAATGTTGAATGAAATTAAATCACCCAATCATCTTGGCTTGTTGGGCTATGCAAACATGAAGCTGTTTTGGTGGAGATGTTTTTCGATAGATGTTTAAAACCTTACTTTGTAAATACAAAATATCATTCAAGAAATTTAATGTGTCAATTCGGTGTCATAATAAATATTTTGACCATTTTAGATAGTGGAGTTTCCATTCTGATAAGAATAAAAGAATTAAAATAGCAGTTTGTTGACAAAATACTTTAAAAAAGGTACAAACTGATTTGTTAATTGGGCTAAAAATTGTATGTATAATTGGTCAAGTTGGCCTTTAAAAGTGAGTTAATAGTTAAAGTTAAAGATTATATAACATAAGAGAAGATCAGATAAACTTTGTCGATCCACAAGGGAAGTTTGTCCTGGATTAACAGTACATTGAGCAATCATTGCGACATTACATGCTATGAGGATTAATTACCATAACAAGCATAGTTCTCTTACTCTGTCTCTGTCTCTCTCTCTCTCTCTCTCTCTCTCTCTCTCTCTCTCTCTCTCTCTCTCTCTCCCTCCCTTCGTTCGAGTTACAGTTTTTATTATTTGAAAAGTAAAGATAATTGAAAGCACATATATGTTAAATATATGGTGCATGTCACATACTTAGCTAAAAGATCCATTATTTTCGCTTTGTGAATTAATGAACATAGTAAAGACAGTGAACTATGTACCTTTTAGCTACCCATTTCAGAAATAAATAATATCATATAGATTTTTTTTTCATTTTTTTACCCTTTTCACCTTTAATTTATACCATAATTACTTTTCTCATGCTGAATATCATGTAAACGTTTCAAAGAAGTGCAATGTGTCCAAAAAAAAAGACTTAATCATTCTATCGACTTGTAATTTTTTTCTGATTTATTTTGTGCTACAGTGCTGATGAAACAAGCAAGTACGCAAATGTCCCAACAATCTTTATCTGAACCTGGCAATCCCTCGGCGAGCCTTGATCCTGCTTTTCGAAGTGTTACCATTAGCCCCAGCAATCCCAGTAGTGAAGGGGACAGTCTGGACCAGACAGCTGTAGTCCCTATCAGTGGAAGGCCAACACTCTACCCAGCATCCTCCTCTGTCAGTCCTGGCTCAGTGAGGCTTCAGGTATTTTACAAAACTATGTTAATTGTTAAGTAAACAAGGGCGTTAGTTGTGAGTTTGATAATTTTAAGGCCTTAAAGTTATCAAATTCATGTTATCCACTGCTCAAATCCTTGAAGAAAAGTTGTGATCACTGAATGTAGCTACGATTTTGTTTTTGTATGAGGCTTTTTACAGAACATGCTAAGAAAATATGTAGAGAAAACAGCGCTCTAAGAGCTGCATTTTAGTTGGGCTAGCTCGAGGCGCGTGCGACCATGATCGCCTTATCTTAATGGGGGTCACGAGGGGCTCACTTGACTTCTCCGTTACCTGCAGTGCTGAGGTCTGTTACTGAATTTAGTGACCTCATTATTGAGTGTTTTAGAATTGTGAGTATAAATAGTGCAATATTTTAGTAATGTCACTGAAATAAACCCCCCCAAAAAAACACTCCCTTTTAAGAAAAAAAAAACATGTGTTAAAGTTTGATAGTTTAAAAGATATACATGTCTAGTTTAGGAATAAAAAGTAGAATAAATCACATTAAAATGCTTTAACTTTACTTTAAAAAGTGAATGTTTGTGCTGGAAAATAAGTTTTAAAAAATCAACTTACAACTTCAATGGTTACAAAGTTCATGAGTCAGGTGTATCTATACTGACATTCATGGCTATTCTTTTTCTTCTTTGAATGGGTATAATGATGTTGAGATGAGGGGCGAAGAAGTTGCTGCCATATTTCTCAACTAATTTGTGAGAATGATATCTAGTTTTCTGGTTATGCAGAGATCTAAGGCATGGGCCTCTTGTTCAAGAAGCTTGTGGGGTGTTTCAAAACTACACAGAGGAGAATATGCAGATATGAGATATAGAGGAGCGATAAATCCAATGGTATCTTCAGAAAAGGGGTGAAGCTACAATTGAACAATTTTGCAGTCTGTTTGATGTCGCATTGCCACAATCTCCTGCAATATTCGATTTCTTTCGCTGATACCTTAAACGGTTCTATCGTCCAAAGGACAAGGTAAAGCTGCATACGATCGCCGTCTTGGCATCAAGCACCAAATGCAAGGATAGGCCCCCTTTTGGGCCCGACAAGTCTAGCAGTTTGCATAGAAAATCGTAGTCTCCATTCAGGAACACTTTGATCTCCCTACCTTGCCATTCAGGTTTCACGAGGCGTTCTATTTCACTTGCCATTCAACAATGACAAAAATCTCTTATGTTGACATGGGTGGCCTTCATGGAAGCAATAGCTATGACTACAATATTCGAAATGCATTATTTTAAAGACAAAAGAGTTCGATCAAATGGATTATCGAAAATAATTTGCTTGATAATGAGTTATTGTGATGTTTCTTTACCTATAGCAACTTTAAGATAAGAATTAACATTATTTTCTTCCAGATAATAAAAGACATATTTAAGTGCATAGCTATGCAATAACCACACGCATATAACAAAGTGTATTTAAGAAATGAGTTTTTTTTTTAAAGAAAATACTCTATAAGTTGCACTTAAAAATATCCACACACACACGCGCGCCTGGCCTGAGTGACTGGTGTCTCTTGGGAGGCGATTTATGACCCTGGGGCCGGCTGCTCAACAAAAATCCACAGAATTCCGCGTTTTGTAGCCCCATGCTGTCAATATTTTCTACTTCACAAAGAGGCTGGATGAGAAAAATGGCCATGTGTATAATGCAAAGAACATCCCATAGCTCATAGTAATTGAAGACCAGCGATTTAATTTATTTTCATATTCATCTTGCATTGAAAAATGCAGTATGGACTCTTTGTGTGCACGTGTGCCAAATTTTGTGGATAAATCTTGAAATCCAGGAAATATTTGGACTTTGGGTACAGCCGGGTGACAGCCTGATCTTTGCCAAAAAGTCTGGAACTTACCCATTGTTTAAAAATACATGACCCCTCTTAGCCTTAGTCGTACTTAAATACGTAATGCCTCCTCCAAATTATTATATGACGAAAGTTCAATGAACTGTACAGTCATACATTGTCTAAATTCATGACTCGTGGATTATCAACATATCAAAGTCCGAGATTGAAATTTATTTGTTAATTCTTTCATGTTTTCCAACGAACGAGCGCAAATATTTCTTTTAGCGTATAATCTTTTTTTAAGGGCGACCATTTAAAATTCCTCCTGTTTCTTGAAAGGCTTGAAATTTTTATTTTTAAGTTATTAATACTTAGAAGATTGACAATAACTCTAGCACTAAATATACATATTATGAATGATACTGCACTGACAATGATTGTTTAAAAATCAAGCTAAATTTAGTTTTTCTTAACCTCACCAGGAAATGCTTCAGTCTCCAAATCTGTCTGGATTTTCTCCTAACCCACCCTCTGGAACACCAAGTACTCCAGTGGAGAGTGTGTTAACTCATGCCAGCCCAGGGCTGAGTGCAGAGACATGGGCACAGAAACCCATAGTTTCAAATAGTCCTGCATCTACTACTTCTGGGCTCTCCAATATAAACGATGTTGGTGCAGTGCAAGCCTTATTTCCACCCAGTTCCCCTTCTGGGCTCCCTACTGAAAATGATGAAGAGGTGAATTTTTTTTTATTATTATTGATGGTTCTGAGGAATATTCTCATTAATTTCTTTAAAACAGTTTGCCATTCCCATCCATCTGAGAAAAAGAATTTGTTTCTTTTCTTTTTCGTCTTCTTCTTCTTCTTCTTCTTCTTCTTCTTCTTCTTCTTCTTCTTCTTCTTCTTCTTCTTCTTCTTCTTCTTCTTCTTCTTCTTCTTCTTCTTCTTCTTCTTCTTCTTCTTCTTCTTCTTCTTCTTCTCCTTCTTCTCCTTCTCCTCCTCCTCCTCCTCCTCCTCCTCCTTATACTTATTAATCATCTTTTGTTATTAAAATAATTAGTAGCAGTAGCAGTAGCAGTAGTAGTAGTAGTAGTAGTAGTAGTAGTAGTAGTAGTAGTAGTAGTAGTAGTATGATGATGATTAATAATATTATCAACTCATTTTCTTATTACTTTTCTATGCAAATTAACATTCTTACTGTCTTTCTTTTCATTAATTGTTTTTTCTTGCTTTTAAATTTTACTTTGTCTTTGGTTTGGTCAGGGAGAAGGTTGGGAATGTCCTACTTGTACATACAGAAATCTTCCAATGTGGCCTGGTTGTGAAATGTGTGATCAACCGAGGCCAGAAAAATACCAGGTTAGTATGGAAACAAACTCCCATGTGTATTAGTATTATTTTAAATAGTCCATGCTTTGTTTTATAGTATAATATACCATAAATTCTATACTAGAAATTTATTAAAGCTAGAATAATCAAGTATTGCTCAGGAATGGTTAGAATAATTTGTGCAAATTAAAATAATTTTTTTCTCTTCCTTATAGGAAAATATGTATAAAGTGATATCTAAATCAAGGGACTGACCGTGCTTTTGAAAATATGATCACCAACATGATTATAGTTGCATGATGATGACAAGCCATACTTAAATGTTGTCTACTTATTATAAACTGTGAGCATGATATCTTTTCAATGAAGCAGAAGAGGAGAAATCAAATGGATTAAAAATCTTTAGGATTTTTCTTCTCAGTTGTTGGGTTATGTAACGCAGTGGAATTATAAATTATTTGTTAAATCAACTGGGGTTAGTTTTTGCAAATGTCTTCAGCAGTCTTTTTGCACTGTCTTGGTGAGAGGAAAAAAAAGGATTGGAAGGGATTTTGACACAGCTTTTGCCACTTTCATGGTTGATTTTATTTATCCTTTAAAAAATATTAAGAGTAGGATGATAACCAGAAACTAATTCGACACTGTTTTGTTTTTGACATCTAGAGCAGAATACAAATTTCTATATTTGTATCAAGTTTGTTCATTTTTTTTTAATAAAAAGTAGTCTTTGGTTGAATTACTTATATAATGCCTCGATGTGGGAATTTCAGATTAATTTGACAGTGGCTCAGTATTTGACAATAGCATTATTTATTATAATATTAGTAAGAAGATCATTCTTGTTTTTGAAAGTCAGTTGTGAGCTCTTTTGTCTTGCATCAGGTGATTATTTTTATATCAAATGATCAAGAGAAAAACGCATCATGATTGACGAAATATTTATCTTTTGATTTGAACAAACAACCTTTGATAAAGTAGTCAGCAAATTTCATGAGATTAATTTTAGTGAAGTTACTTTTATATTTTTATCAAAGCAGAAAGGTGGAAAAAAGAAATTGTGTTGCAGATTTAGACATTTCAATATAGATCTTGTAAGATGCAAATTGTTCCACTTTTTTAGCCTGTTTAAATTATCCTGTATCAGGGTCCAATAAACAACTATGCATACATTTTACAATCTAGCAAACTTTAATTCTTTACAAATTGAATATAAATGAAGAGTGGGGAGGCATTATTTTTGCATGGCAGTGGACAAATTAATTATAGCACATAAAATTGAGATATAATTAGCATATGCGATGTATACAAAACCATTGAAACTATTTTTCTAATTTTACTTTGTATGTGTGATGAGTTCATCATCATTTTGATGTGTGTTTGTGTGCTCAGTCCCTATATCAGGGATGCCAATTTCCCGCAATTTGTTAGAATTCCGGAAATACAATTTTGGTCTGGAACCTCCAAAAATTTTCCATCTGACTTTTGAGTCTAATGTCCGGAAAACATTTTCCCCCCAAAACTCCGGAAAGTTGAAGACACCGACCTATTTCTTTTTTCCTGAAGAACAAAAATCCACATTACTCTGTGCCTCTTAGCCGGCACTCATTGCTTGCACAAAGTCTAGATCCACAGTCTCAAAGACCATCATTTTTTTAAATTTTTTTTTTAACTGGCCTTTGAGAATTTATGTGACAGATAACTGGCCATTTCTGAGATCTGAGTTATCTGATCGACGTCGTTTGTTCTTCCGAATAATGCTGATCTACCCATATTCATGTATTTTCAATATACAGTCAAACCTGTCTAAGACGACCACTGAAGATCCTGGGTCAAAGTGGTCGTCTTGGACAGGTGGTCGTCTTGGACAGGTCAAAACTTTCCGTTCTGAGTTCCCAACCACAAAAATATGTTGTTGGTCGCAGGCTTAGACTGCCGTACGGCCCATTAAAAAGAAGAGGAAGAAGAAGAAGAAGAAGAAGAAGAAGAAGAAGAAGAAGAAGAAGAAGAAGAAGAAGAAGAAGAAGAAGAAGAAGAAGAAGAAGAAGAAGAAGAAGAAGAAGAAGAAGAAGAAGAAAAAGAAGAAGAAGAAGAAGAAGAAGAAGAAGAAGAAGAAGAAAAATGAGGAGGAGGAGGAGGAGAAGACGACGTCGACGACGAAGAAGAAGAAGGAGGAGGAGAAGACAAATTTTCCATAATCCGACTTTTATGTAACACTGAGTGGAAGTTTGATGACCATAAAAGGAAGCAACGACCATTTATGGAACCTCCACTCATGGTCTTTTGAAGTTACAATCCGCCGATCACCGAGGCCTTCTTGTCTGACACCTGTCTAGACACGCAATCTTCCTAGTAACATCGACGCACTGGCTCGTGGTGGTCAGTGAAGCATGTCAAACAAACATACCGAATGTTAAGTCATCTTTTGTTTGCCGCACCTTTCATGGTCAAGACTGATAAATGATGTTATGGGGTGGTCGCTTTAACAGGTTAAAGACCATTTTGGTAGAGAAAATAGGTGGTCGCGGTCGCGTTGGAGAGGTGGTCGTTTTATGGGGTGTATTTATATAGTAAAAAATCAAGGGGGTGGTGGATAGCTGGTCGCTTGACGAGGTGGTCGTCTTAGACAGGTGGTCGCTTGAGCAGGTTTGACTGTAGATCTTGTAAGATGCAAATTGTTCCACTTTTTTGGCCTGTTTAAATTATCCTGTATCAGGGTCCAATAAACAACTATGCATACATTTTACAATCTAGCAAACTTTAATTCTTTACAAATTGAATATAAATGAAGAGTGGGGAGGCATTATTTTTGCATGGCAGTGGACAAATTAATTACAGCACATAAAATTGAGATATAATTAGCATATGCGATGTATACAAAACCATTGAAACTATTTTTCTAATTTTACTTTGTATGTGTGATGAGTTCATCATCATTTTGATGTGTGTTTGTGTGCTCAGTCCCTATATCAGGGATGCCAATTTCCCGCAATTTGTTAGAATTCCGGAAATACAATTTTGGTCTGGAACCTCCAAAAATTTTCCATCTGACTTTTGAATCTAATGTCCGGAAAACATTTTCCCCCCAAAACTCCGGAAAGTTGAAGGCACCGACCTATTTCTTTTTTCCTGAAGAACAAAAATCCACATTACTCTGTGCCTCTTAGCCGGCCCTCATTGCTTGCACAAAGTCTAGATCCACAGTCTCAAAGACCATCATTTTTTTAATTTTTTTTTTTAACTGGCCTTTGAGAATTTATGTGACAGATAACTGGCCATTTCTGAGATCTGAGTTATCTGATCGAAGTCGTTTGTTCTTCCGAATAATGCTGATCTACCCATATTCATGTAGTCCTCGTTATCTTTTCTGACAATTTGATTCATAGGGTGTGTTTGATCTGACTCGAATCTATTGACTAATAACCAAACCATTCTAAGCTTATTAATAATTAGGTTAGCGAATTAACATGCACATGGTATGGTAAGTTTTATAAAAAAGCA
Organism: Elysia chlorotica; assembly: GCA_003991915.1. Classification (NCBI taxonomy): domain Eukaryota; kingdom Metazoa; phylum Mollusca; class Gastropoda; family Plakobranchidae; genus Elysia; species Elysia chlorotica. The sequence goes on along the minus strand of RQTK01000352.1, from coordinate 329,298 downwards.
ATGTAAAGGTTTGAATCTAGCTAAAGCTAGATTTAAGCGAAATGTATCTTATTTGATAGCTACATTGTGCTAGGCGATTGGCACATTCTGCATCTACTATAATTTAATTTGAAATTCATATAATTTAGATTCAACTGGATTTCTGCTAATAATGTTTTGGTTTGATATTCGAGTGTCTTTTGTGAAAGAAAACCTTGTGTTTTTTCCTTTATAAAATGGACGCACACTGAACAGTTTAAAATTTACTGAAATGTTGAAATGAGAGCAGATGATGTAGAGTAAAAATAAACTTTGTTCAGGCAGATATAGGTACACAATAAACAACATAATATATAGGTCAAAATGGATCCCAGTAAAGAAGAAAATCTGTTGCAGCAAATGTCTTTTAACGAGGAATAGTTAATGTAATACATCTATTCCCTTTAGTAAATGTAACCATTTATTATCTCAGGAACGCTCAGAGCCTCTCGAGACGGACGAAAACCTGGAAATTTTTCAGCTCCAGGCGGGCGACCCCTCCCGAACCCCCTTTTTTACACCACCAAAGTTCCGAAAATTTCTTCAGGTACAGGTTGCGTCCCTGCTATATAAAATCTAGAAACAACTGTAAATGAACTGGCACTATTAGTTTCTACACCAGATAATCTTTATGTTATTGCTATACTTTTTTATCCAGGTTCCAGCAAATTATCAAATGACTGAACGCGAGATGCACTTAATGCAGAGGGAGCCCCCCATGTTATTGCATGAGGTATGTTTTGCTTAGTAAAATATAACGCTCATGCTGTAAATAGCCAATAACTAGTTCATTGCAACAACTGATTGCTTCCTTGTCAACTTTTTTCCATTCGCCTTATAACCCAATCCAGCCAAGAACCCTTCCCCCCCCCCCCCCCCCCAAGGACGACTTCTTATCCGCAGACTCTATTTTTCTGCTATTTAAATAGGGGGTTCTCGAGAGTTGAAGAAAGGCTTATTTAATTTACCTTCGCTATTTTAACTGTCATGGTTAGATACTCATTTAAGCCCTCAACATGTCTATTCATCTTTCATATGGTTGTGTTTATTTAAGCTTGCATGGACACAAACATTGAAGAAATAGAAAAGAGAGGAAGTAAACCTTAAACAAGTTTGTACAGACTAGATTTTATACACACTGGGATAGCTGTTGCTTTATTTCTAGAAACCAAACGGTATCATATGAGACATAAGAAACATGGATTGTGGAATCAACATATGCTGTGGCTCAACAGGATTACTGAATGCACAAGAATTTGTTGCAGGCAAGAACTTTGTTATGGAGAGAAATGTATACGTCAGTGCAGAAAAAATATGAAGCCAAGTCAATACAAGGTTCAAATTTGGCCGTGAGACCTCATCCTGACTTATTTGCTTATTCTTTATAGTTCAGTCTGAAAACATAAATGTTTGGACTTTGAAAGAATGAAAAAAAAAAAAATCCCCTCTAAGGTGCAATGAAAGGAGAGACAAAAGTTCAAGAGATAACTTTAGAATAACAAGACGGATTTATCATAGGTAGTGATCATGACAACCTGTGGATAAACTATGCTGCCAGCACTGTCTAATTTGAGGTTTCTGTCATCTGCAGCCACCAGTTGCAACCAATAATGTACAGCAGAAGCAAGACTCTGAAGCAAGCCCAAGTAGGCTGCAAAAGCTACGCGGAAATCTTGAGCTCCTGCAAAACCTGCAAGCAACACAGGTCATGCCTGGCAACACAACCAGCAACAATATTAATCGCGTTGGGGACATGTTTGCAACTAACAACAGTATCATTCTTCGCAATATATCCAACGAACAAGAAGATGTTGATTCAAGGACTATAGCCCCTCAGCCTGTTGGAGATTTGAGTGATGTGCTTCAAGCTCTCCATTTGGACCGTCATAGAAGCCAGCAAAATAGAACTGCAAATGAAAGACCAACGTCTTACGACTTTCAGTTTCGTCCCTATGAAGCAGATGCTATTTATGGCCATCAAGGCTCATCAGATGAGGAAAACTCAAATGCTTAAAAATGATATGTTTATAGCGGAGTCAAAATGAAACAATGAAACAGACATCGCAAAATTATATAGTCACTATTTAAGAGAGGAACAGCTCCACAGTCTGTAGGAAATAGTTTCTCATATGCTATTAACATGTTTAAACATTTTTTTATACCTCTGAGGTATTGGACATCTCCTTAAGACTTGTTTTGGAAAATTCCTTTTTCTCAATGTACGTTTTAAATTTCTTATTTCTTTTTTCTAGTGTGTAATTTTTTTCAATTATTGGCATGATTGATCACTAAGTGGCTATCTTACTTACTGTATAAACTTTTATGCATTTCGAAATCTCTATAAGGATTAGTGTAGGGATTTATTGTCATTAAGAGTCGTAAGTATATCTTTGTCTGTATCTTATCACCTGAACCTGCTACACTTTAAACACCCACACCGTTAAATGAAATTGTTTTTTTTTAAATAATGAATATTAATTTTCAAATGATCTTAAACGGTGGAAACTAAAAAAAATTGTGTTAATTTAATGAATTATGAATATTAAAACAGGTTCAAGTCTTGAAAGAAGTAGCAAATCTGCATTGTGATAGCTGCATCTCTTATTTGTAATGGTGATTTATTTCTTCATGAAAATTATAAACTGATGAGTTTTAAACCATTGACAAAGAGAAAAAAAATATGACTAGTCACTGGAACTGCTTATGCACATTTGTTTATTATGCATTTATATATCAAATCATTGATAAATATTGGGTACTTATTTTTTCTTCTGTTTTTGTTTGGTTGTTGTTATTTTGTTTTTTTTGGGAAGGGTGGGTATTGTTTTTTTGTTGCTGTTGTTTTTTTGGAGGGGGGGGGGTGTACATGATTACAAAAGAGAGACATGGGCCCCGCTGTCGCTTAGCTGTCTCCTCTATGCGGTTTGCTTTCATCAGCTTTACCACTCTTACACAGCTAGTCGTCTTGTTTACGGTTGTATAATGTACCTGTGAAGGAACGATCTAGATCTGCAAAGAGTAAGTGGAGTCCGGTTAGAGAGAAAGAGAAAGAGAGAGAGAGAGAGAGAGAGAGAGAGAAGTGAGAGAAGTGAGAGAGAGAGAGAGAGAAGTGAGAGAGAGAGATAAAAGGGGAGGGGGGTAATCAGGGAGACAGGATTTGAAGAATTACAAACCCAAAGAGCGAGAGAGAGGAATGGAATCCGATGATAGATGTTGAGAATGGAGAAGAGAAAGGGGAAGGATTGAGTAGAAATAGGAAACTGGATGAACGAGCAAGCGAATGAGAGAGAGAGAGAGAGAGACCTTCACTCAGGTAGACAGAAAAAGAAAAATGTCTCTTAATTAGCCATCATTTCTTATAAACATCCCCTCAGTTTCCTTACGAATCTTGTGTAACACACAGAACACCGAGCAATAGCAGGTGTGTTCATGAATCAATCAAGGCTGGAGCACTGCTAGTGCTAGCATGATAAAGTTACTTACCTTCACACTAAGGGCAATGATTGGAGCACTGCTTGTGCTAGCATGATAAAGTTACTTACCTTCACACAAAGGGCAATGACGGAATCTATTTACATTAGGCCTACAGTCTACAGCTCTTGTGGTCAAATCGGGGAGTCATTGCAGTATGTACTGACTGCGAGTGACTTCAGACGACTATTTAAACAAACAAAGTAAACTTATGATAATTTGAACACACGTTTTATGAGTTGTATCCCATTTTCCATGGTATTCCGCCTCAGTAGATTAATTTATAAGTACATAGAGTATAAAATAATGTGCTTTTTTGTAACAATGCTCTAGAAAAACGGCACTTTTTCATTAGGAGTATTGAAGAAAACAATCACTATTTCAAATTCTTTGCTAACAT
>RQTK01000352.1:264907-325343 GCA_003991915.1 Elysia chlorotica | reverse complement strand
GAATGACCATATTTCCATGTAGTTTAGCTTACTCCTGAGAAATTTCAAAGCAATTTAAATCGTAAATTCTCATAAAATAATACTTTTTGAAAGGCACTTTACATACTGTAAAATTGAAAAAGAAAATATAATATAAATAGACTAATTATTGAAATTAGGCGGTATAACAACAGCACAAGCGAGGATTTTCAAAATGATTTTGATTGGTGAATGGCATACCACACCCATCCAAACATAACTATTTGTGTTGGTAAAACATACAAAAGAAAACTTGAAGTAGTAAAATTGATAATTTTGTTTCTTTTCTTGCATTGCCCTAACCAATCTCATCCTTTTCAAAATACACGTACCTATTTTAGGAATGTTTCAATATATAATCATTTCCATTTCATACACATTTTATTTATACCATTTTGTGAATAAAGGAATCTTTATATTACATGTATTACTTTTTGTTTCCTTTTTCTTTGATTTTTTGTTTTTTGTTTTGTCTGTCATATTTTCATTTTGTTACATTTCTTTTTTTTTCAACTGATACATTTTTATTATTTGCAAATAGAAAAAATATGGGTGGGAGAAGTAGGGAGGCTTGAGGCGGGGGGGGGGGGGGGGGGGGGGGAGGGGGGGGGTGGGGGGGGGGGGGGGGGGGTAGTAGGTGGCAGTGCTGTATTTTTTTTTTTAATCAAAGGAAATATAGCACTATAAGAATTAGGTGTATACCAAGAAAAATCTGAATTGGTATTGATATTTTCTCTTTCGTTTACTTAATTTCATTGCTTTTCAAATCATCCTACGCACTTGGTCGACATAGTCAATTGACATTTGGTGCATAATATGTAGAAAAGATCATTTGGTATGCTCATAACTTCAGCAGCAACTGCAAGCAAACAACAGTGAAAAAGAATCAAGAGTGTCTCAATGCTAGAGTACACAGCTTTTTTTTGTAATGGTCACATTCTATCAGTTATGTTGCATGGGTGTCAGTAAGAGAAAGAAGTTCTCTTATCCCGCTCTGTCTCTATGTAGCAGCTCATAAAATTCTCAGACGCTATTCTGGCGACCTGTCCACAATAAAGCTTGTTAAGAAACTAACAAACCAAAGTTCCAGATTTTACCTAGTGAATCTGGTTCTAAGTTTAGTGTTAAACTTGGCTTGTACAAGTGGGTATGCAAGAATCAGTCTTTATATTTTAAAACCAAGTCTTTCCAGTTTTCAAAAGCTAAGTAATATTTATCTAAACATTAAACAAAATCGCTTTAATTGGCCATGTAATTTTAATAAACTATACTGATAATCGCTTTATTTCGATGTATGAAAATCTTCCAATGATTTTAATTAAAAAGACTGGAAGTACATGTATGTGCATGTATTGGTTTAAATCCCAATTTCCTCATAATCTCACATTACCTACATTTACCTAATTTTACGATTTATGCCATAAATGCTGTTCTAAATTTGTAAGGTTTAGATATTTATAGGTGCATTGGGAGAGGGAAAAATAATGGTATCACCATCAAATCATTAATGCCTCTTTAATTTCATATTTTAGGGTCAGACTTAGCAAGAACAAAGTAGCAAATTATAGATTAAAATTATTTTTGCTGGATTTCAAGAAACTAAGAAGATTCCATTGCGGCACATTTCAGATTTCTTATCTAACCGTGCCTTAGTGGCGTTTTCTTTAATTCATATTCATCTTGAGTCTTCTTGTCTTTTGATGTGCTTTTTTTTATATTATAACATTATATTAACATTAAAAACCTACTTTCCATTGTCCAAACATCTGTCCGTTTTTACATGAAAATTACCACAATTAAATTTTAGTCTAAATGTGTGAGAGGTTTTAAAAAGTTCCGTAATTTTTGTTTTTTTTGTATTTATTATTGGTTAAAGGATGAGGAGGATGTTGATCATGGCACTCGTTTGGAAAACTATCAGCATCTCCTGGCTATAGAAGACCTTGACCTTGTTCCCAATCCAGAGCCGTTTCAATGCGCCATCTGTTTTGACGACATCGCTGTTGGAGAAGGCATTGTACTCAGGGAATGTCTACATCAATTTTGCAGGTAAAACCTCAGTGTTAATATCTTTACTGGTTATTAAGCCCCTGACAATTTTCTTTTTCTTGTTCTAATTATATAAAGGCATCCCTGACAGATCAGTATCTAAATTTATTGAACAGGAATGTTTAAACATGCTGAAAATAAATAAAAAAAGACTTTATTTAACAAATGTCAAATTATAAAAATTATGAATAGAACTTTTTAAACAGAGTATATTGAGAAAGAATAAGGTTTTAGCTTGTCCATGTATCATAGAGCTCTTAGTGACAAGCCTCAAACCTCACCTTGCAGGGACTGCTTGAGAGGCGCTGTACAGCATTGTGAGAACGCAATACTAACCTGCCCCTACCAGGACAGCGAATACTCGTGTAAGGCTGCTCTTCAGGAGAGGGAGGTTAGAAAAGTGAGTATATGCCTTTGCTGCACATAGCAGTGTTGGCAGTAACAGAAGCGGTATTTGAAGTACAGAACATGAGCTTAGCTATAATAATAGTAATAGCTTTTATTTTATTGTGAAAGGCAAAAAAATTCGCATTTATTGTCACGTTGGTTGTAAAGAAAAGCCGTAATCAAAGTTGCAATCTACATCATCAAATGTGATATCACTTTTTAATGCATACAACCCAGGCTGCGGTTAGAGCATCAGCTTCCTCTGCAGGAGGTCGGTAGTTCCAGCCGTGTTCTGGCTCCCTGTTTTTTCCTACTGGTTGGTTCAGTGTCAGTTTAGTGTGAGAAAAAAAAGCCCTAGCTCGCTGTGGGGTTCTATTGCGGTATAAGACTTTTCTTGAGACCTTGAAAGACTTACAACAAGAATAGAGATTTGCTTTCTCCAACCAACCAAAGATCTACTGCCTGTGTCTTGAGACGCCTTTATTTTGTATTAACTTCCAACAGCTTGTACCCGAGGAAATGTATATTAAGTATCTGCAGCGCGGCTTAGACCAGGCAGAGAGTCAGATGCAAAACTCGTATCACTGCAAGACACCCAACTGTCCAGGCTGGTGCATCTATGAGGACATGGTCAACTTTTTCAACTGTCCATTGTGCAACAAGGCCAACTGCCTCACATGCAAGGTTTGGAGAAATATATTTCATACAAACAAATTAAGTAAAACATAATAGGAGATAATTCTTAATTATTGTTTTCTTGAATTAAAAATTACAATTGTCTTTGTAAATAGAACCCAAGAACAGTTTTACATCCTTTTCTTTTTCTTGAATTGGCTACTTTGGGGTTTTTTTTAAATTTCAGTCTATGACAGGTAACATGTCTTGGGAAATATATAAAAATTTAAAGTTTAAAAAAATATTATATTTATTGTTTTGTGTGTGTGAAATACAAGTAGTATACCCTTTAGAATTGCTTCTATTTCTTTCTTGATATTGACAAAGCTGTTTTTGTAGACATAAATGAATGTGTAAAATAATATTTGATATCATTACAGTACAAAGACTGACAAATAAGCTCATGCTCCATTTAAATTATTGAAATAACATCAGTTTGAAAAGACTTGCGGTTGAATCTCTATTTTAATACCAATATTTTTTTCAATGCATAGGGTAAATTAATCTACCATATGCTGTGAAACATATCAGGCTTTTCTCTTTTCTTTACAAGTTTTGTTTCATCTACTAAAAATTGCTTTTATTCCAGGCCATTCATACTGGACAAAATTGTCAGCAGTACCAGGACCAATTGAAAATTATGGCTTCAAATGATGCAAATGCTAAACAGACTCACGAAATGCTGAAGGTAGTATAAGATAGGGATACAAATTTCTACATGATGCAAAGTTAAGAGCTATATTAGACAAAGAACATTAATGAAGGAATCCAAATATTTTTTATTTATTTTTTTTTTGGGGGGGGGGGGGGGGGGCGGGGGGGGGGGGTTGTGGATGTTGTGGATTTTGTGGGAGTGTTTCAGGTCATTTGTAAGTTTATCTTGTGATCTTTTGGATTTTTTGTATCTATTTCAAATTTTTTTAAATCTAAGAACTTGCAGCTTTTTGACATTCATATCCTGATGAGAACCTACACTTAGAGAGAAGGTTCAAAATTGAAGTTACAGTTGGCAAGGTTCTTTCCATTTTTCAGAGAGTTGTCTTATTCTGTCATGATTTAAGCATGTCAACTCTATTGGTCTATCCGGCTCTGTTAACACATGCCAATCACTTATTGTTTACACCTGTACATAATGTTTGACAATCTTTGGGAAGGAGGGGGAAGGAATGGAGAGCAGAATTTGCAAATTATATACTTTAGGTGGTGGTTTCAAGCCCAACTGTGGCAACCACAGTTTTCTTTCTTATTGGGTTATTGTCCTCATAATGTGACGAACCAAGTCCTGGAAATCTCACCCCAGAGTTCTGTTGCCGTATAGACTCTTCCTCAAGGCCCAGAAGATATTAAATTAGGAGAGAGCTTCGCTTCGTCGACTAAAGATGACTTTTCTTGAAAAATCTTTGCACTCTGTTGATTGATGTGAAAACCTGTAGCTCAGTTGGTTAATGCTCTGAAACGAGTCCACCGTTCTAATCTCAGCTGGTGCTAATGTGTTCCTAAAATATTTAGGAAACCAAGGGAAAGTGAAAATTTGAATGACAAGTCAATCCTTTGTTGAAAATTTGAATGACAGGTCATTCCTTTGTTGACTAACAGGTTCATTTTTTTCTCTTAATAATAATAATAATAATAATAATAATAATAATAATTCACTTATAAAGCGCCAAAATCCACAGTAGTGCTCTATGGCGCTTAACATTAATAAAAACACTCACATACTATCTGAACACACACACACATTCTATCTATGCATCCCAGAGATACCACAACATCGTCCTAAGTATATGCTTTTCTAAACAAGAAAGTTTTTAGTTTTGACTTGAAATGGTCCAAAGATGGTGACTGTTTAATTTCTACATCCAACACATTCCAAAGCTTTGGAGCACAGATGGAAAAGGCTCTTTCCCCAAGTAAAGTTTTTGATCTTAGCATAAAAACCTTTTTTTTAACTCCTGAGGTGGGTTCTTAGATGGAGACTCCTGTATCTAAATTAATAAATATCATTGATTATACAAAAGGTTCAAATGCAAAGTTCATATGTAATATTATCGTCATCCTTTAACTAGCCTTGCAATCAAATATAGTATAATATATTTTCTCTTTTTAAAGCTTATATGACTGAAATGTACACAAATTACTTAGAAAAAAAGTTAAGCATTTGGGCTGTGCTGATGTGAGTGTTGGTTACAACTGATGCACAAACAATGCGAAGCCGACTGTCTTTCATGACAATCAGCCAGCTAGCACTGCATTGCTGCCTTGTAAGCCCCCCTCCCCCCCTCCCAACCTCTCTCAAGTTTTCTGATGACCATGTTTACTGTGCCTTCCAGAACATGGTGTCTATGGGGGAGGCAATGCACTGTCCCCAGTGCCAGGTGATAGTTCAGAAGAAAGGCGGCTGTGACTGGATTAAATGCTCCATCTGCAAGACAGAGATTTGCTGGGTGACCAAGGGCAGGCGCTGGGGGCCAAATGTAAGATCTTCAGCCCAATGAATTCAATGAAACTAAGATTAAAAGATCATAATTCTTACTCCAGCTTTATAGATGCTTCTTTTTTATGATACAAGTTTGTAAAAAGGAAATGAAGGTTGTTGTGTTTTTTTTTAAAGAAAACACTTATAAAAGTTTTAATTGGATAATGTTTTAATGTTTTTGTTATTAAAACTTAGAAAAACAATGATATTTAAAACACATTGATATTATTAAACATTGCTATTGATCTATCACAGAGTCAGAAATTGTTTTTAAAAAATCAAGAACTAATCCTCGGATAAGAGAGAGAGTGGAGTAAAAAGGATGATGAGCGTATGAGTTAAAACTAAATAGTCAATTCGAGGGATTTTAATATAAAAATGAGACTTTAAAAATATGCATCTTTAGTTTAGACTTGAATAGTGTTAATGAATTAACATTTTTCATTTCGTCCGGAAGGTTGTTCCAAAGGTTTGCACTTTGGAAAGTGAAGGTTCCTAGACCGAAATTTTTTAAGTTGTATCTTGGTTTGACTAGGAGGTTCTTGACAGCTGAGCGTAGATCTCTAGATGGTGTGTAGAGTACAACTAAATCTTTTAGATATTCTGGAAAGTCAAACACTTATTGTCACTGAAAGAGAATAGAAGCTTACCTATAATTTATCCTAGAGCTGACAAGAAGCCAATGAAGATTTTTAAGTAAGGGTGTGATGTGTTCTTTTTTTGTTACCTTCTTGACAAGTCGAGCTGCATTGTTTTGAACCTGTTGGATTTTATTCAATTTATAATCGGGAAGCCCTGCCAGCAATGAATTACAGTAGTCGATCCTGGAAAGTACTAGTGAACATACAAGTTTGTTAGTGGTGTTCATCGTTAGGTAGGGTCTTATTTGAGAAATTTTTTCCTAATTCTAGGTAGCATAGTTTACGTAGATTTGAAATATGTGGGTCAAACGTGATATTTGAATCAAGTAAAACGCCAAATTTTTTACAGACAAAGCGGGTGTTACCTTTTGATTACAAATTTTTACTTTGTCGGTATTTACTTTGTGTAGTTTAGCAGGTGTTCCAACGAACATGACTGAGCTGTGCCTGAGTTGGTTTGTGTAATAATTTAGCAGATATTATCCTTATGTTGTTTACCAAAGAGATTTTTATTTCAAGAAGTGATAAGCAGCAAGGTTCAAGATCAATTTTGTCATTCACTGAATCACATGTACTTACTTACAAAAATAAGTGTGTAATTTACCTGATATCAGAAAAAAGCCACGTTTTCAAGTATTTGTATAGTAATGTATTTCTAGAATAATTATGTCCACCAAAAAAAGAAGTTTTCTGATCACTACTCTTTTACTTATACCAGCATCTGTCTTCTTTTTCTATTGCAGGGTGAAGGAGACTTAAGTGGAGGCTGCAAATGTAGGCTTAATGGGAAAAGATGTCACCCTCAATGTGTAAACTGTCATTGAAAATTTTTATTATTATTTATCAGAGGAAAGTTAACATTTGCTATTTTCAGGTAAGATTTACTGACACAGCAAAAACACTGCTGGTATTTGTCATACTGCAGGACTATTCAGGATTGGCTATTCGTGTAAAAGGCTATGCACACAAAATCAAGTCTATGAAAGTGAACTTTTACTCAGAGAATGTCGTTCAGTGTCTACATTCAGCAATGATGGTGTTCAAAAGTTTGCATAACCTGTCTCAGAAACTAATGTAACAGAAAGTTGTGATTTCAAGAATGTTCATTTTAAAACGTTTGTGTGTGTGTGTGTGTGTGTGTGTGTGTTTGTGTGTTCAATCACACAAACAACATAAGGTGTGTTTCATTTTATGTTTGTTGGCCCTAATCCGACAGTTTAAACCAGTTTTCAACGGTTTCTGGTTGTTGCCTTATCTTGGCTCTAAAAAATTCTTTTGCGTAAAATTACTGATCAAATGAATGTACTTTCAATCAAACTGGAAAAAACATGTGGGATTGATCATGAATTGTTATCCTGTTCCCCCTTCCCTTCCCCCAACCTGTGTCTTCTCTTGTTCATTAAATATCCCTAGAGACACAGTTATAATCCATTCAAATAGTCCACTGTGAGCAGGTTTGGCTGATCTCACCAATAGGCTGCATTACAATGACACGAAACCCATTGGTAGTATTGTCGATTGCTGAGTACAAACAGTTTAGCAGCAAGTAGCCTCACTGCGATTGTGCAATGTTCTTCTCAGGTGGGCTCTTTTTTGTTTAAAATTTCTATATACCAGAACTTAAAACCATAAAACAATGATAACATCGATCTGCCAATCTCTACAAAGCTGTTTTTAGTTTAGTCTTTACAACTTGTAGTGGAAATAGCTGCACCACAGATAAGTACTAGTAAAAGCCTGATAGCCCTTCTTTTCTCCATGATTACTTCTGCGGTAGGCATAGTTTTCCTTGAAGAGGATCAATCATAATACTATATTATATAAGGAATAATGTCTTCAGTAGCAGCACATTTGATAAAGATAAAAATATTGATATTATATAAATGTGTTCTTTATTTTCCTTTGATGAATGTTAAATTGACGCTTTTATTTTGTAGTTTTTACCTGTTGATAAACATTTTTTGGAGAAAAAAAATGAATTGATGTAAAAGAATCCAACCTATGCTGTTTATGTACATGTATTACTCCTTGTCTTGGTGCCTATCAGAATTATCAAGATAATTCATATGTATAAATTGATATTATAGCTATGTGATGGTATCGGGATATAAAAATACAATAAAGTTATATGGAGAAAATTAGAATTTATAATGTTTATCTTTTTACGTAATACTAATGTGCTGTGCTACTATCATGCTATGCAATTAATGTCCCAGGGAGTCAGATAATGTGAACACTAAGGGTGATTTAGTCAACAAAGTTGATCACTATCATTTGATTTCTAACCCTCTCTAGAGATAATGAATGTATTTTTGCTGATTTAAAAAACCCAGAATAGAACAATATATTTTTAATTGTTGAAGAAACTATTACTCTAAGTTATAACGGTTTTTTAGTGCTTCCTTATTTCTTAAATTAATAATTAGGATTTAGACTATCTAAAGTGTTTTAGAAGTGAGATTGGACAGCATATAACTGAAGTGTCAACATGGACTCGGTCACTTCCATTACCCTTTTTGTATGGGCTGATTATTACATAAAATCTATTTATACATCGCTGTTGCTAGAAAATACCTTCGAGTTTTATGGCACTCTGTACATATGAAAACGTCTCTCTTCCTTTCTGTATCTGTTTGTCTGTGTCTTTATGTTTCCTTCATCGCCTGTCTTTCTGTCTCTCTGTCCTTCTCTCTAGCAGAGCAAAGCTCTTTTTAAAATATTAACCAGAGTTTACAAACCAATCATAATACAGAGTGGTTAAAAGAAACTGATTAAATACTTATGAAATTTGTGAAATACATTTCATTTCTTTCACCTATATTTGTATGTACGTTTTTAGAGACCTGTAATTTTCTGAGTGAAATAGCATCATACCATATATACACATGTTTTTACACATAATTTTGTTTTTAATGTAATAAAGTTGATTTGCATCTCACTCAAACTTAATATTATGTTATAAAATAAAATTGTGATGTCTTTTTTTTTTAAAGGAAGGTCTGTACATCTTTTTAGTAATCTTTGTTTTGTTTTTTATTTGCATGTTGTGGTTCTGCTGTGTGTTTAATTTTTCCCCCTATAACATTCTTTATTAAATTTAATTATCTTGCTTCATGGCGTGCAGACATGAACGGATGATCTGTCATACAAAATTGTAAAACTATATTAAATTTAATCACAGTTCACATTTGAACGATAAAAATACAAATGGCTTGAAACCTTAAATCGCTCAAGAACAGCTTAAAGTTAAAGCCTCCAATACATTGTTCAAGAAAAATATCACTATAACTAAGGGTTTAACTGTTCGTTGCATATGTGTCAGACGTCAGTCTTGGGGCCTGCCCACAATATAGCCTAGTGCTGACGTTAGACGTTAAGCAACCAACTCAACTCTTCGTTGCATATAACTCTGCATAAGTGCATACTTTTAGTTTTATACCCTACTGGTGAGATAAAGAATAACGAACAGTGAGTTAAAATGTACATAATGTTTGTAAAAATGAGAACAATTTCCGGAACACTATCAGGCGAAGCTAAATGGTAGTCTCCTGGACCCTCGCAGAAACGAGGAACAGCTTCTCAACTCTCCAATGCTAAATCTCATTCATTTTTTTGTTCTAACAGAAGGTTAGATCTTTTTCAAATTAAATTTGAAGTATTTGCGTTGTATAGAGTGATGGAAAATGTCTGGAATTCGTTCACACCACTTTGGACGAGCGGTGAAACACATAATTATAAAAAATGAGCGCAAGAAAAATTGTCATAATGTGAGGGGGCTCAGTGAAATGATACAATTAAAAAAAAAGAGAACGCGGCTAGCATATATAAGTACAGGAATCATTTAGAAATGTATGGAGATATAAAAACCAGACAAAAGTGAAAATTGTGCACACACAAAATAAGAAAGGGGGTTATATACAGCCCAAAATCAACAGTAATAAATGATTAGCAGAACGAGGAAATTTAAGTGTCACCGTTGGTTTTAAACAGGAGCGTCTTCTTGTACCTTTAACTTAGTGGTTAAAACTTCCTGTTAGAACTTAACTTATGATGCCCCCCACACACACACAATGAGAAAATAAACGGTATCAGTCACGCCTGTGGTGCCTCATGCCAAAATTCCTGCCCATTTGATACAACTTGTGCTGCTTGAAATAGCACAATATTCTTCAGAATCTATAACCTTGTTTCCCCAGCTACGGGAAGTTAACCAATACTATTTCCCATCTAAATAAAAATATATCAAGTTAAAAAGAAATACGAAATGTTCACAATCCGCTTGATGAACGTGGATGGTGATTTTAACTGTCCTTTATTAAAACTATTTAGTGAAACAAATGCACTATCGCGTTTTACTTTTGTTTGTTGCATAACCGTTTGTCCTTAATTTTACCATTTGTATATTTCAAACCAGTACAAGATGTTCAAAGAAAAAAAACAAAACAAAGTCATTAAACGCCGATGTATTTAGATGTCTATGGATTGCAATTATGTTCGCGTTTGAAAAAATAAAAATGATAAAATAAATGTTTCCGCCAATCTAGACAACCCATTTACTTTGTGGCCTATAACAAGTAAGTAGAGTATGACGCTGAAAGGTTATCTGACTTTGTGAAGTGTTTCTGTGTGAAACCTCGTCAGTGGTCCTTTTACTAGATTGAACAGTGTAAGGCTTCCATCACCAGGTTCTGAAGAAACATTTTGAGTTGTTTCTCCTTGAAAAGTCCGACGACGGCCCAATCAGGCTCACAAATTAATGCCAGAAAAAGCTGGTGCTTGTAGACCGTTTTCACTGGCCTGACTGAGGTATTTTCCTTCAAACATGATCCCATTCAGTAGACAATGAATCAACTGCAGTTTCTTCAAGCCTTAACTTCAAAAGATCTAGATGGTCTATTAAAAATGCCACCCTGTCGAAGGATCTCTCACAAATCACTTGAGGGCAGCCAGTTATTTTATCAGCGGCATTGAAACAAGAGCACAATGCTTCGTCGCCCCAGAGACCCAATGTATGGCTTTTGTTTGTAGTACCTCTCTTGATTTGAGAATAGTTATAGCATTCTAACTTTATTGTGTATTTTGGTCTTCTTTTAAGCAGATGATTCCTTACATTTCTACTGTCCTGGCTTAGATAATGGTATTAACATATAATTAAATTTAAACAATGCAAGTTTACAAACAGTAAGATTTTTAATTACATGTTCCAAGGCAGTGGCGAAATGTGATAAACATCAATATGTTTGGAGAAGCGGAAGTAAAATACGTCAGCTTGGAAGACCTGGATGTAATCTTAATAGAGTTGTTTGTGCGTGTGGCACTACATTTATGCTACTTTTCCAAAGGAGTTGAGTTTTCTGAAAAGTGTTAAAGATTATTTCCTCTCTCTCTCTCTCTCTCTCTCTCTCTCTCTCTCTCTCTCTCTCTCTCTCTCTCTCTCTCTCTCTCTCTCTCTCTCTCTCTCTCTCTCTCTCTCTCTCTCTCTCTCTCTCGATCTGTCCACAATTTTATAGCCTAGGGTTACTGACGTTAGACGTTAAACAAACTCAACTAATCTCAACTTTGAAATTTTGAAAATGAATTTAATAACAATGTCAGATTCAAATAATTTCAAGTGGTTACAAACGATGTTTGCGTTTTTGCGTTTTGATTATCAAGTGGGCTCTTTTTTGTTGTTGTTTAAAAATATAAAATCTATAGAACAGAACTTAAAACCATAAAACAACGAGTACATCAATCTGCCAATCTCTACAAAGTTGTACTTACAATTCAATACAACTGCATAGGCTTAGATTTTTAAACTACGTGTGTGAAACAATTCAATCCTTGCTATTTCCTCCCAAGATATCCCTGTGCGACACAGCCGGGAGCGAAAGGTACCGCACTCTGACCAGGAACTTCTACCGTAACGCCCAGGCGGTGCTGTTTGTGTTCTCCCTGGACAACCCAGCGTCGCTCTACGGCCTGGCCAGCTGGGATCAAGATGCCCGGAATGTACGCCCCATCAGGTTGGCACTTTGTCTTCTTTTTAATTTAAAACTATTTGTATGTGTCCTTTTTCAACGTATTATGCAGTTAGGTGTTCTATGTATGCATATTGTGTACGCGAGTTTGTCCATATGAGATCAAAAGGAACGAAAAGAATAAAGATTTCATAAACGCATTTTTTAAGGTGGAAAATGATTGGACAATTATTTCATTTATTTCATTTACACTTAATGCACACGTTCAATTTCTGACCCCTTTTAAAAAATGTTTACATATCTATACGTTCATTGAATGAATGGCAAACGTTTGATGTTATTGGCACAACAGACAGCTTTACTTAAAACAAGGCGATGTTAGCTAAGATATCAAAGTTTAATCTAAATAAGTTAGGTCCCTGACACGAATCTTGTTTTTTGTTTTCTTTTGTTTTTTCCTTTGTTGTTGTTGTTGTTCTAGTGACAGATGTGTTTGAAGTTTTAATGATCTTTTGCTCTTCCTGTGGCGCATGCGCAGCTCTCCGCTTCCTGGTTGGCAACAAGTCGGACCTGCCCCGGGCGGTGGCAGACCACACGATGACGACATTCGCCTCCAGCCACGACTGTGAGGGAGCTTTCGTGGTGTCTGCTCGGACAGGTCTGTAACAGCTCCTCATTCCACTTTAGGCAAACCAGAAATAGAGCTTTTGAAAAAATAGCAAGACTAGGCATTTTTTTTTTTTAAAAAGCGTATGGTCTTGTATGTATGTTTTCTCATCACACCAGGAGAACATGTGTAGAGGCTAGTCTTATTCTTAAAGCATGACATTGTGTCAATATGTTATTTAAACATGCATTATATTACCACGGTCTAGGATCCTTTTGGTATGACAGGAAACATTTGTATCCTGCTAAGATCCTGAATTTCCGCCCATATTTTACATTCTAACTTTCGTTCTAATAGATTTTTCAGCACGATATCACCACATTTTTTCGTTATAGAAAAAATCAATTGCTGATCTTTGACTTGTAGCTCTGACACCCTGTAACTGTAAGGTAAAGTGCACGGAGAAAATATTTACTTAAGAGCTTGAAACTGAAACTGCTTATTATACACCGTGAAGCACATCAGATTCAATCTTATTGTTTTATTAGCATCTTGAAAGTTAAGCCAAAATGCTGTTCTTTGGTTTCTGGTCTATCTTTGATACCATAGAAGACGTTGAATTAGGAGAGAGCTTGCCAGGCTGTGAGTGTGTGCCCCACCCATGTGCCCTTGCCATGGTGCCGCTGTCCGACCAGGGGCATAGCGCGTAAAGATTATCAGACATTAGTCGATGGGCATATCCACTTATATAACCCCATTAGGAACATCAAAGACGTTGAAATAGGACCAGGCTGTGGCCCTACCCTGCGCAGTTGCCTTCGAGCCATCCACGTATATAAATTTATAATATCTGTCTGGAACCACGGGGGCGTTGAATTAGGAGAGAGCTTGCGAGGCTGCGACCCACCCCCACGCTTTCCCCCATGGCGCCACAGTCCAGGCGGAGAGCCAGCACGTTTCCAGCGGCGCGGTTCAAAGTGCTCCTCCTGGGCGACATGGGCGTCGGGAAGACGTCCATCTTCTTCAGGATCAAGGACGAGGATTTCTCCCACCTGCGGAACCTTACGCTGGGCCTGGACATGTGCGTCACCAGGCAGGCCGTGGGGGGCTCTCAAGTAGAGGTGAGACTGGCTAGTACTTAACCGCTCCATGCTAAGGAGTGGAGAGGGGTCTCGTGTGTGTGTGTGTGTGTGTGTGTGTGGTTTTGGGGGGGGGCGTAGAGGTGAGACCGTCTAGTAATAAACCGTTGGATGCTAATGAAAAAAGGGGGAGGGGCGAGCAAACGCAAGTGGTAGGGTGTTGGGTACCAATCGGGAGATACCCGGTTGGCCGGTTGGAACTCACAATCGAGCAACATTTCTTAATTCTGTGGAATTTGGTCCCCAATTAGTTGAATCGGTGCCAGCATAATGTGAGACAAGAGTCTGTGTATCCCTCACGCAGACTCTGTGTGTCAGCACGTTAAGTTATCAGACATTAGACTTGGGATCCATCGCGGTATATGAGTCTCCTTCAGGGAGCTAGAAGGGTTAAACCAGGAATATATGTTGGATGTGGGATAGGTCTTTGGATGCAATCGTGTAAAAGAGGTAGATTAATTCGTGGATTTATCTATAGGTAAAAAATGTAGAGATTATTATATACAACATGTATATGCATTATCACAGAGACACAAAGGCGATCAAAGACACTGAGCGAGCGAGCGAGCGAGAGAGAGAGAGAGGGGGGGGAGAGAGAGAGAGAGAGAGAGTGGGGGGGGGGGGGGGAGTAGGCCTATTACCCAGAGATATTTACACAGGAAAGAAAGCCTAGTGTAACATAATAATTAGCCACGCATTGACGTGCACCATTCCGGTTTTAGGTTCCGTGTCACTAGGGGCAGTGACTGCACTCAAGTCAGTGTTTTGACTGACCTTCAAAACTTTCCGGTAACTCGAAACTGAACACTGCTGTTGATAATGAGAAACTCTCCCCCGCTAGCGCCTCCCTTGTCTTCCTGATCTTGCAAGTTGCAAGTCAAGCCTGTTGGTTTCAAACACTAAAGCAATGCTCCTAGTGAATAGGTATGTTAGTGTATAGTTGACCTATTTATAATTAATATAAACCACAAAGGTCTTTAGTTTAAAGGTTAATATGCAGGAAATGTTCCCTTCATGGTGTTTCTAGGATATGGCTCGTTTTTTAGAAAGGTAGCAATTTTTCTTGATAAGCTCATCGATGAAAGAGAAATGAAAGTTTATTAAGGTTGAAATAAAAGTACTTCAGTATAAAGATCTGCCTGTGTTTCAAAAACATTTTCCTTGGTTGATCTCGTGACTCTGCACAGAGAATCATAATTTTTACTTTACTTATTTTTTAATGTTAATAAAAATGTATTTTTGCAAGTATGTTTGAACCTTGTTCATTCCTCGGTTCGATTAAAGTATTTAAAGATGCTGCATAACCGTTTGTCCTTAATTTTACCATTTGTATATTTCAAACCAGTACAAGATGTTCAAAGAAAAAAAAAACAAAGTCATTAAACGCCGATGTATTTAGATGTCTATGAATTGCAATTATGTTCGCGTTTGAAAAAATAAAAATGATAAAATAAATGTTTCCGCCAATCTAGACAACCCATTTACTTTGTGGCCTATAACAAGTAAGTAGAGTACGACGCTGAAAGGTTATCTGACTTTGTGAAGTGTTTCTGTGTGAAACCTCGTCAGTGGTCCTTTTACTAGATTGAACAGTGTAAGGCTTCCATCACCAGGTTCTGAAGAAACATTTTGAGTTGTTTCTCCTTGAAAAGTCCGACGACGGCCCAATCAGGCCTACAAATTAATGCCAGAAAAAGCTGGTGCTGCCACCATCACTGCGAGGCTAAGGCGAGGTAGCCCAGTCGGTAGAGCCCGCGGTTTCTAACCAGTAGGTCCCGGGTTCTATTTCCGCTCAGGGCGCCCTTACTTCCCACTGGTTGAGTTGTTACCAAAATATTTGACCCTGTAAACCTCGCCCTGTCTCTAATGACAGATGTAAAAATAATCATTAGTCTTTGGACTAATTCACTTAAATATTTCCTATTTGGAACCAAAAAGGCGCTGCTTTAGGAGAGAGCTTGCCGGGCCGTTCCCCTTCCCCGCGAACGTTGCCATGGGTTTCCCTCTAGTTGATAACAGGTAAGAATCATTGGACATTAGTCCTTCAACCCATCCACTTATATATTCCCTCCTGAGGACATAGAGGACGTTGAATTAGGAGAGAGCTTGCCAGGCTGTGAGTGTGTGCCCCACCCCTGTGCCCTTGCCATGGTGCCGCTGTCCGACCAGGGGCATAGCGCGTAAAGATTATCAGACATTAGTCGATGGGCATATCCACTTATATAACCCCATTAGGAACATCAAAGACGTTGAAATAGGACCAGGCTGTGGCCCTACCCTGCGCAGTTGCCTTCGAGCCATCCACGTATATAAATTTATAATATCTGTCTGGAACCACGGGGGCGTTGAATTAGGAGAGAGCTTGCGAGGCTGCGACCCACCCCCACGCTTCTCCCATGGCGCCACAGTCCAGGCGGAGAGCCAGCACGTTTCCAGCGGCGCGGTTCAAAGTGCTCCTCCTGGGCGACATGGGCGTCGGGAAGACGTCCATCTTCTTCAGGATCAAGGACGAGGATTTCTCCCACCTGCGGAACCTTACGCTGGGCCTGGACATGTGCGTCACCAGGCAGGCCGTGGGGGGCTCTCAAGTAGAGGTGAGACTGGCTAGTACTTAACCGCTCCATGCTAAGGAGTGGAGAGGAGTCTCGTGTGTGTATGTGTATGTGTGTGTGTGGTTGGGGGGGGGGGGGGGAGTCGTAGGGGTGAGACTGGCTAGTACTTAACCGCTCCATGCTAAGGAGTGGAGAGGAGTCTCGTGTGTGTATGTGTATGTGTGTGTGTGGTTTTGGGGGGGGGCGTAGAAGTGAGACCGTCTAGTAATAAACTGTTGGATGCTAATGAAAAAGGGGGAGGGGCGAGCAAACGCAAGTGGTAGGGTGTTGGGTACCAATCGGGAGATACCTGGTTGGGCGGTTGGAACTCACAACCGGGCAAAATTTCTTAATTCTGTAGAATTTGGTCCCCAATTAGTTGAATCGGTGCCAGCATAATGTGAGACAAGAGTCCGTGTATCCCTCACGCAGACTCTGTGTGTCAGCACGTTAAGTTATCAGACATTAGACTTGGGATCCATCGCGGTATATGAGTCTCCTTCAGGGAGCTAGAAGGGTTAAACCAGGAATATATGTTGGATGTGGGATAGGTCTTTGGATGCAATCGTGTAAAAGAGGTAGATTAATTCGTGGATTTATCTATAGGTAAAAAATGTAGAGATTATTATATACAACATGTATATGCATTATCACAGAGACACAAAGGCGATCAAAGACACTGAGCGAGCGAGCGAGCGAGAGAGAGAGAGAGGGGGGGGAGAGAGAGAGAGAGATAGAGAGAGAGAGAGAGAGAGAGAGAAAGAGGGGGGGGGGGGAGGGTCTGCTTTATTAATAATTGTTATATTGGTAGAATTCACATCTAAATATCAGTTTACTTGTTTTCAAAACAAGACAACTGAGCCGTATGCACTTTTTCTGGGCATACTTCGCGCATTTCTTTTAGTAGGATTGAATTATGAGCCAGTATAAAATTATACTTATCACGCATATTTTTTTTATTAACTCGTCTGCGCAAGTACAGTCTTCTCGATGATAACGTTCTCTATTAATTTTGTTTGTTAGAATTTTTTTTTATTTCTCTCAGTTGTAGTCAGATACATTGTGTCAGTTTTCCATTGTACAAAGTAAAAAAAAAAAACAAAAAAAAAAACAGGATAAATGAATAAGGGGCCACAAAGTAGAGTTTTTCTAAAGGTTGGTTGGGTCTTTCTTTGAGGCTGAACACACCACCTGGGTTTTTCGTACTCTTCACCAGACTTAGTAGTAATACCTATATGATAGGCAGATACGACTGTCTTACACGCATTTTCCCCACACAACTCATTTGCCCATAATATTATCATTTCTATGCAATACTGTCAGAGCTCAAGATTGCAATTTTGGTACACACAAAAAATGGAGTATACAAAATAGAGTTCACTAAAACTAAATATCCGAATTAAAACCCAGGCACGCTTTTACCGTCACGCCTTATTATAATTCGTAGTCTAAAACAGTTTTGCTCTAGTTTTTTAGACCCACAATTAGTTATAAACCATTTACGTTCATGCGCACAGTGCACAATCGATTATGCAGCGTATGGTCTTGTATGTATGTTTTCTCATCACACCAGGAGAACATGTGTAGAGGCTAGTCTTATTCTTAAAGCATGACATTGTGTCAATATGTTATTTAAACATGCATTATATTACCACGGTCTAGGATCCTTTTGGTATGACAGGAAACATTTGTATCCTGCTAAGATCCTGAATTTCCGCCCATATTTTACATTCTAACTTTCGTTCTAATAGATTTTTCAGCACGATATCACCACATTTTTTCGTTATAGAAAAAATCAATTGCTGATCTTTGACTTGTAGCTCTGACACCCTGTAACTGTAAGGTAAAGTGCACGGAGAAAATATTTACTTAAGAGCTTGAAACTGAAACTGCTTATTATACACCGTGAAGCACACCAGATTCAATCTTATTGTTTTATTAGCATCTTGAAAGTTAAGCCAAAATGCTGTTCTTTGGTTTCTGGTCTATCTTTGATACACTAAATCCCCATCTTACGATTGAGAAACATGAATATTAGTGTTGTGCATCTACAATGGAGTTTAATTTTCTTTTTTATACGACCCATGTTGTTAGATATTAATAAAATATGTTACTAAAAAAATAGGTCTAAAGTCAGGATCCCCACTAGAATGTGTTTTGTCTTCTGTACCTCAAACAGAAGACATGTATGACTGCCAATCAATATTTCATAGTGTACCTTTGACTAAATTTGCTTCTTTTTAAACTAATTCCTCTATTTACCAAAATGCTGTAACTACAATATTATCATTGTCTAGATCTAGCTATTAATAAAAAAAATTCTCGGACCAACCTTATAAAGTTATACAATACAGTGAAACACGCCAAACTTTTCTTACATTTGACATTAATGAACACGACACAAAACTACTTAAATGCAGCTGTGAAAAAGATTAAACAGATAAAAAATACCGACCCATGTTATAACAATTGCTTAACTACACTAAAAAGTGATGTTCAAAAAATTAATAAAGCATAAACGAACGATTGAACGATGCGTGTCCCATAAAGCACGCTCGTGCGTGTACAGGGAATCCTGTATCCTGACACTTGTTAGTGTGCAGTGAGACTCACAAAGTTGAAGAGCCAGTTAAATCGAAACTTTTCTCAAGACTACTAGACGTCGCGGTCTTTTGTTTGTTTGTTTGTGTGTGTGTGTGTGTGTGTGTGAAAGAAAGAGAGAGAGAGAGAGAGAGAGAGAGAGAGAGAGAGAGAGAGCATGTGGAGCAATGGGTGTATGCAGGGCTTGTTTATTTTTTCTGTGATGTAGTTCTTTACGTGAGCTTTTCAAGTTTTCATCCTCTATTATATTACAATGTAGATAACAAAAAAAGCACCGTGTGGACTGATAAAGTATGTAGCACAGTATTGTACCGAAGGACTAATCGTTGCTGTTTGTTCTATGTCTGTATTATCTATTGACAACAAAGCGATCTCAAGCCTTTCCACGTATCGCATCCAACTTGAGACTACACTCTCTAAGTTTTATCTACATTCTAAATTTACCTTGCACGCAGCTGTGCTTGCACTAAATAGTCTGTGTTGGAAATGGATTTTTTAGTTCATAAATGAAATTAATCTCTCACAAAATTATGTGCACTTTAACTTAAGTACATATATTTTTACATTCCATAAACTTATTTTTAATATACTTTAAGGCATCGCGAAAAATTATGGCTTTAAGCTACGAAAAAACTAAAAAGATTGTGGTCTGAAGGCATTGTATTTCACTATCTGGTATCCCAGCTCACAATACTGTTCTGAAAATATTTTTTTTGAAAAGGTCTGCTAAAGATTTGTTATCAATTAGGAAAATGAAGCACAATAAAACAAACCTTTGGGTATAAAGGAGACATCGTGAAAGAAGTTAGATTGAGGGAGAGGCAGATTTAATGAGAGGTAGAATGAAAGACTCACACAGCAGTGAATCTAGTAATCGAGAGAAAATCGCATAGGCTTAGATTTTTAAACTACGTGTGTGAAACAATTCAATCCTTGCTATTTCCTCCCAAGATATCCCTGTGCGACACAGCCGGGAGCGAAAGGTACCGCACTCTGACCAGGAACTTCTACCGTAACGCCCAGGCGGTGCTGTTTGTGTTCTCCCTGGACAACCCAGCGTCGCTCTACGGCCTGGCCAGCTGGGATCAAGATGCCCGGATGTACGCCCCATCAGGTTGGCACTTTGTCTTCTTTTTAATTTAAAACTATTTGTATGTGTCCTTTTTCAACGTATTATGCAGTTAGGTGTTCTATGTATGCATATTGTGTACGCGAGTTTGTCCATATGAGATCAAAAGGAACGAAAAGAATAAAGATTTCATAAACGCATTTTTTAAGGTGGAAAATGATTGGACAATTATTTCATTTATTTCATTTACACTTAATGCACACGTTCAATTTCTGACCCCTTTTAAAAAATGTTTACATATCTATACGTTCATTGAATGAATGGCAAACGTTTGATGTTATTGGCACAACAGACAGCTTTACTTAAAACAAGGCGATGTTAGCTAAGATATCAAAGTTTAATCTAAATAAGTTAGGTCCCTGACACGAATCTTGTTTTTTGTTTTCTTTTGTTTTTTCCTTTGTTGTTGTTGTTGTTCTAGTGACAGATGTGTTTGAAGTTTTAATGATCTTTTGCTCTTCCTGTGGCGCATGCGCAGCTCTCCGCTTCCTGGTTGGCAACAAGTCGGACCTGCCCCGGGCGGTGGCAGACCACACGATGACGACATTCGCCTCCAGCCACGACTGTGAGGGAGCTTTCGTGGTGTCTGCTCGGACAGGTCTGTAACAGCTCCTCATTCCACTTTAGGCAAACCAGAAATAGAGCTTTTGAAAAAATAGCAAGACTAGGCATTTTTTTTTTATAAAAACCGATATGGCAACTTTTAATCTGGCAATGGGTCTGAGGTGGTTGTAACAGACTCTCTCTCTCTCTCTCTCTCTCTCTCTCTCTCTCTCTCTCTCTCTCTCTCTCTCTTCCCCTTTTTAATCTTACGTTCTAAATCTCGCCCTCCCCTACAGGTGAGAACGTGGGGGATATCCTGCCGCAGGTGTCCGAGCAGCTCCTCTGGAGGTACAACAAGGCCCAGAAAGACTTAGAGGCGTCCTGGATGGACGATACAGTCAACATCTACAAGGGGGAGGAAATCTCTGGACACACGGCGCAAGGCAGAGAAGGCTGCTGCTAGCATATTAATAACAGTCAAAACAGAAGATAGTTCACTCCCAAGGATGCCTGAAAATGCAGACAGTGACTGAATTCTCGGTCTTTCCTGAGAATGACTAGTTTCCGATTTTTGTCTGTAACATACAGTAAAATTATGCACTTCTTACACGTTCTTTACAGGGCATTCTTAAACTTGCCTTGCTACAGCCAGGCTCATGGAGACAACGTTAACCTTCGGCACAACTAGGCCCTACCGGTGCTTGTACATGCAGCCTATGTTGGTGATCTCATTAAGGACTGTGGTACTACTGGTACATGGAACTCGTCACTCATTAACAGCTTCGTTTTTCAATTTCGTTGCTGACTGACGATCTTAACTTTGATGTAAATAGTAAATCCCACATGAATATTTCACCACTGGTTGTAACGTGAGCAGTCTTTATTTGAAGAGCAGCGTGTGCGTGGTGGAAACTTGTCTGATTCATATTTTTCAGTATTTGAGAGCGATTTGTTCCCTAAGAAGATTCACTCATACTTATAAAAATTCACTTGATGATTATACAACTTTGAAACTCAGGGAGATTGTTACGCACTTTTTTGAACAGGTCTATATTCCTGCAGTTTTGCATAAACCTATACCACTCACAATACCGCTGCTCCCCATATCATAACAAATGCTTTCTGAATTATGACATTCACATGTTCATACAATTTATTACTGAATATGTAGCCCGAGCTCATTGTAAATTACATGTAGCTATGCTAAATTAGAGAGCATCTGCTTGGCTCCATGGAACTCTAGACTTATAATTAGAAAGTAAGAATACGACCGGATGCCTTTCAGCTAAGTAGAATAGGACAGCAGATTGCAGTACAGTCCACGTTTTTTGGTAGACACGGAACATACAAAGTTATTGATCATTTTGGTGCAATTGTTGTGAAATGATGAATCCGAAAACCCAAGCCCTGATGAATCGAAGCTTCTCATTCCCACGATAACAGTTCCTCAAAGCATATCAAGGGGACATTTGAATTGGTAAACTTTTTGAAGACCAGTGTGCATAATACATCGTCACGTCAGTTGTATATAGTGCTTCCTTATTTCTTAAATTAATAATTAGGATTTAGACTATCTAAAGTGTTTTAGAAGTGAGATTGGACAGCATATAACTGAAGTGTCAACTTGGACTCCATCACTTCCATTACCCTTTTTGTATGGGCTGATTATTACATAAAATCTATTTATACATCGACTGTTGCTAGAAAATACCTTCGAGTTTTATGTAAATGATTATTGAGACTGACATTCAGCCTTATTGTCACTATTATAATACAAAAAAATTAAATTATGTGTTAGTTAAGTTGAGTTGGTTTTAACGTCCAACATCAGCATTATATAAGCTATACTGTGGACGGGCCCCAGGATTGACGTCTAACAATTTTATGTGCTGCCACACACAAGACAGTGTGGGAATTCCATGACTCCTGTCTAAGCCAGTCACGTTAAACTGACAACGACCCAACCAGTGAGGAGCGAAAGCGCCAGTGCTCGTACCTCCACCCCGCCCCTCTTATTAATTAGTAGTAGTAGTAGTAGTAGTAGTAGTAGTAGTAGTAGTAGTAGTAGTAGTAGTAGTAGTAGTAGTAGTAGTAGTAGTAGTAGTAGTAGTAGTAGTAGTAGTAGTAGTAGTAGTAGTAGTAGTAGTAGTAGTAGTAGTAGTAGTAGTAGTAGTAGTAGTAGTAGTAGTAGTAGTAGTAGTAGTAATAGTAGTAGTAGTAGTCAAAGCTGAAGAATTACAGATGAAATTGAGGTGTGCTAAAACTCAAAATTATATATATATTTATTTATTTATTTCTTAAACGAACAGTGTACACATAAAATTGAAAAAAAAAAAATGAAAAAAATGAAAAAAAAAAAATAAAACAAAGGCAATTTGGGCAGGTGCATTTTATTTTGCTTGAAAAACATTTTTACGACCACAAAATTATTAATATTATAGAATTGTCTTGAAAATATTTGATTCACATTTAAATATAAAATCCATTAAAGAAAACAACATTCAGAGATAAAAATAGAATCGTGATACATTTTTACTATCTGTCATCCTTACAAATAGCTAGCAATGTAAACATGTACACATACGCACCATTTGCACAGGTGTGGCATCCTAACAGTAATAATATTGTCAGTGCCTTCAGTATAACGATAGCATTAGCACCATTTATTCAATTGATACAGAATAGAAGACAAGTGAAAATTAGCAAGAGCAAATGTAAAGTATACAGCAACGGATATCATTAAACTAATACAGATCAATAAAGTGAAAAAAAAAAAATCAAAAAGAGAATGTAGAGGACTGCGCTGAGTGTGCATTTAGAACTAACCTTTAATTATGAGAATCTAAGCACTCTGTATAAGTTTAGGAGTGCATGATGTTGGAGCGCCTTATCTGATATATCATTACAATATTTAAAAAAACTTACTATAAAAGTGCTTAAGCATTTTTTAAATATTTTGTGATTCTTTGAAGAGCCATGCTGTTTAATTATAACTTCTTTTGTAACCTGCTGTATTGACCTTCCTGATAACGTTTAATTAACTAGTTGTTGTTTTTTTAATTACTTTCCACCAAATTGTTTTAGATCTATCACTTACTTTTTAGCAGACCAAAAGTTTGAAAATAATGCCAAAGAAAAATTATAGACATGTTTATAAAGTAGAGAAAAAAAAGGAAGAAAAATAGTTCAAAGGTTACTCAGATATTATGTAAAATTAATTAAAGGCCATAAAAAAACACTTAATAAAATACAATGAGACAGATACAAAATACTCAGTAAAAATTCTTAAAATGGTCTAGATGTTTGCTAGACAAATCTCAGTGCTTCTTTTATATAACATCCTCTTACTTCAGTCAAAGTTATAGCGTTTTTTGTCAACATGGTTGATAAAAAAAATCACTGAGACTTAACATTTCATGTCGATGTAGACTGATATAAAAAATTTCGGTTTTTCTTTCGAATATTACATTCAGAGAAATGAATCTTTTTTTTCCCTCTTCAATCTGCTTTGAAATAATATCTGAACATCATTGTTGCTAGATCAAAGAATTGTCTTAACTTTATTTAAATGTCCAATGAAAAGGTAAAAGGTAAGGGTGCTGAAGTAAAATAGGACCTATTTTTTATAAGTGAAAAGAAAAAAATTATTTCACTTTAATTGAAAGCACAGGAGTAAAATTGGAAACCCTTTTTTTCGATTACAAACTCATAAATGTACGATGATATAAAAAGTAATTTTTACATGACACCAACCATGATTAGGCCAAGGCTTAGGAATTCAGAGCCCAAATCAATCGCCAGAAATCATAGACTGAAAAAAAAAGAAACTTTGATTGTCAATAACAGTTGTAATTCAGTGGTAAAATTAAAGACATGAGATGTAGTCATCAAAAACGCTCACAGCATTCAGAACTAATACACAGGAAAATTTCCATACCATACCATCATCAAAATAATGTTTCATACAACCTCCCTACAACATGCCATGCTAAAAAATGCATTTATGAGAACATGCATGTGGATAGAAAGTAGCCTACCAAGGGTGGTCACAATTGCACAGTTAGAAGAACCTTGCAGCTAAATGATCTACAGAATACTGGGCTCTTGCAACAGTTTAGTTCCCACAACTGGTGGGGGGAAAATGCTTACAAACAAGAAATTCGGAGAGCAATAAAGTTTGACCAATGTCTGTTTCTCAGAGAACTAAGAGAGATCTTTGCTGTGGGAGCCAATGTCATTTGGTGAGCAATGTCCCCTTTAAAGGGTTAATCCTTTTGATAAAACGCTGAACTGGGATGAGTATCAACAATGAATTAATTCATATACTAACATTGTCACACAAGTAATGTGTTGAATAACCTTTGTTCTAAAACTACAACTAATCCATTAGATTGTGGACCGAGTCAACACAATTAAAGCACTTTTGAGCTTGTGCAAGAATTTTATAGAAACATCCACGAAAAATCACATATCAAGAAGGCTATGAAATGACACACAAAAAAAGTTATACATAAAAAAAAATGATAGCCAAATTAAATGATAGAGGAAAATGAAAAATTAAAATCTTCTTTTGAGTGTTTAGATACCTGTGGTGCAATGCTAAATAGGCATAATTTTAAAAGACAAAACTGCATAAATGTCTACTATTGCCAAGTCGTGGGGAGGGGGGGGGGTGTCATAGTGTGTGAAAAGTATGAGAAAGCCATATAAAGAAAGTGGTTAGCATGAGAAAAAGGTGGGAGACAAAAAAAAACAAAAGAGAGTAGCTAAAAAAGCAATAAGTTATAGCTGCAAAAAAAAAAAAAAAGTAATGGAACACAATATGGTGCATCACAATCAGAAAGCAACTGACATATTAAAAGTAGTTTTGAGCAAAATTACACTGCCCAGAATTTTCAGTCTGAGGAAATAGGTCACCTATTGAACACAAATAAACACAATCATGTGTAAAGGCCTACAATTTTAAATAAAAAACAAAGGTGAAGAAAATATAATATGTTCTTGCAATTCATAACGACTGTCATAAAAAGTAGCTGCAGGGTTGGGTTTTTTTTTTAATTTTTAATACCTTAAGGATTGTTCAAGTTGACTTATATTGTAACTTAAAGGAACGGACAAGATAATGATTAATTTTACAAAATTTAATTAATAGTAATATAGTGAAACACGAACAATAAATAAAACAGCCATAACATTCAATGATAACAAATCTTGACATTGGGCACACAAAAAATACACGAAAAAAAAGATTCATATGAAGTTTAAAAAGGAAATTAAAAGATGCGCTACTGATGTAGTATTTAAAAAGACAATTTGAATGATATAATTATATGATATATTATTAAATAGACGCTTAAAAATTTTAGTTTATATGGTGAACAAAATAAATTTGAAGTGTATGATTAAGAACTTAAGACTCAAACAATAACTTAAATTAATATCCTGATATTAAAAATTCTTTTAAAATTCTTTTGATACAAACAAAAATTAACACACCACAATTTCAACAAAACTTTTTATGTACTTGTGCTGTCAAAATGTATCACACAGGACTGCAGTTGTAGATATATGATTTTTGTGCATAAAAAGAATTACAGATTAAAGAAGCAATGATGTTTTGGTTGCAAACGATATCAGTTAGATGTCTAGACGCAGTGAAAGGATGTATAGAGGATTTTCAATATATATGTCCTAACAACAGAATGAAAATATGCATGTATGATATTAGATAATAGCCTGGGGAATCTTCTAAGGGAGATAATGCACATTTGTGAAATGACAATTTTTCTATACTAGTTACTGTAATACTTAATTCCCTTCCTTGTCTTCCGTAAGTAGCCTATATTTATATATTTAGGTTGTGACCTCATGGCATTTAATAAATAATAACTTTTTGGATAAATTATAACTTACAAGGCTGAGGCAGTTAAAATATTCAATGCCCTTTCCCTAAAATATCAAACCTTACATGTAAAAGATAAGAGTAAATATTGTCTTTAAATTGAATCATTAAACACAAAACAATCATGTAGTTGTTACACACCTGATGTTAGCAAAACGTATGTTGGTAGTTATAGAAGATAGTACATATAACATGTGGATTAAGAATATTTTGAAGTGTACAGTTCAAAGTAACACAAAAATAACTACATAATTTGATAAAGGAAAAAAACGTTACATCTGTAGTGGATAGCCTATTTGATTTATAAAATGTTATAAATCTTAAGCATAGTAGAGAAGCGATCAACCAATAAACAACTAAGGTGACAAGATATTCTTACTGGCATTTGGTCATATTTATGGTTTAAAGTGGGTCTCTGCAGAGCCTTTCTTGTTGACAAAAGCTTACTTTTGTGTACCAAATCAATATAAATTCAATTTCTCATCGTAGTATGCAAAACTTTTTATGCATTTATGTGCAACATGTCACAGTCATTTATTTGTATTGCTCCTTTTCAAAGCTTTTTTTACAATCAGAGAAGAATTTAATTTTAGTACTGACATCTGTCATGAAAGGACTTGAATTGCTTTGTTTAAGATTTGCATTAATTTATCCTTCTGTTTGCCTCACTCGATTAGTGTTTCAGTAATTGTGTGTGTGAGGCTTCAACTTGGTCTTTGTGTTTGTATATGTTGGCCTGTCTTCTCATTCACTGTCTGTCTGTACTAATAATTTATTGCTCGTCTGTCAGTCTATGCCTCTGTCTGCCTGTCTGTCCATCCTCCCTTTCCGTCTCTCTCTCTCTCTCTCTCTCTCTCTCTCTCTCTCTCTCTCTCTCTCTCTCTTTCTCTCTTCACCTCCCTCTATCTATCTATCTCTCTCTCTCTCTTTTCAGTTATTTTCGCTAGTAATTTAATAGTGTTTGTATTTCTATTTTACGTCTCTTCACTGTTCCTACTCATTTTCTCTTACCAATCATAATCTTTCTCTATCTCTTTTCTACCATCAACCCATCCATCCGCCCCCTCTCTGTCTCTCTCTCTCTCCCTCTCTCTCTCTCAACCCATCCATCAATCCCTCTTTTACTTTTTCTTATGCACTATTGCCTGTTGGTATCGTGTGTCGATGTCATTCGTTTTTCTTGTCGTCAACAGCTTTAGGTGCAGCACCACCGCTCGCAACAGAATCTGCAGAGGAAACCAAGATCACAATAAGTATCAAATGTAATAATTATATTTTCATAGTCGTCAAATCTGCAGCGTGTATTTATACTCAAATAAATAAGCTGGTCTGAAAGAGGGAAGAAATGCTGTCTGTTACAGCTAAATATCCGACAGCCGGCATATATTTTTTAAAGTGATGAGATTTTCTTCAAACTTAAAAATGTACAGCGTACCTCTCATGTAGCTACCTCGGACTCAACGAAATCTCGGTCGCACTGAAGTCTATCATGAGGCGGTTTTTAACCCCATAGATACATTGAAACTTGGACGTGTTCTTAAGTCCTAGAACAGGGTCTATAGTCACATCAAGTAACACACAGCACAACGTTCAATTCGGTTAGCACCAATCAGCACTGTTCAATCTTTACTTAGATAGTTTAAAAGGAAGAGTACAAAATTAAAGATTATTAGAAAATGTTCAAATTGTCTTTAACCAAGGCGGAAGAGAGAGAGAGAGAGAGAGAGAGAGAGAGAGAGAGAGAGATGCTGAGAGACAAAGAGAAAGAGACAAATAGATAGAAATAAAGAGCCCAGTCTATAATAGCCAACTTGACGACAGATATCCCCAGTTCCCAAGATCGACAGCAAGAACAAGATGATAAAAGTAGAGATGTAAGGAGATAAATATGGCCTGAGACATCACCTCTTCTCAATCAAATGGACAGAATGAAGAAACTAGAAACAGTGAGGCCTACGGATTAAAGTTCTGTCTCTCACTCCCTCTCTCCCTCTCCCCTGTCTCTCTCTCCCTCCCCGTCACTTCCTCCCTATCTCTCACCATACCACCCTCCCTTTTCCTCTCTCTCCTTTCTTACTCCCTCCACCCTCTCCTTCTTTCTCTCCTCTCTGTCTGTCCTCTTTCTATCTCTATCTCTCTGCATCTCTCTCGCTTGCTCTCGCCCTCTCTTTCTCTAGAAAGACACCATTGTACTTATGGCTCGTAAAAGTGCTTCTGCGCCTGAAAGTTGAATTCTGATGTTTGTTTTTTGTTGTTGTTTGTTTGTTTGTTTGTTTTTAAAGTTCGAAGATATAAATATCACCGCTGTTCTTTTCGTGTGCACTTTCAATTAGTTTCAAGTATGTCGGAAATGACTTGGCTTTTTGCGTGCAATTTTCCTTTCCTTATTAAAGCTTGCACTTTACCCACAGCGAACGTTACCTACTTCCCTCACCCCACTTCTATTCCAAAGAGAAAAACAAATGTATTAAATGTCTAACTGAACGCTTAGAACGGACAGGTTCACGACTGTTAGATCATACCGGTAGGCAAACTTGTGTTAGTGAGATGAAGTCAACATCTCGAGAAATTCCCCTGTGCTTTAAAGATTCTTTTGTCTTTTGGGACAAAAGCTTCGTCTCCCCGACAGGAGTAGGTTTCGGAGTTAATAAAATGTTTACCAAGGCTTTGGATTAGAGCTAGCAGAAACAACTAAAAGTGGCCTACGTGGATTTTCTGGAATGATCTGGAAGGTGATAGATCAAATTTTTCATAATATTAAAATCCTGCTTAAATTACAACGAGGGTGGTTTCCTAAATGCAACAATTGGTAATTTATTGCGCAAAAACAAAAGCACAACAGAACAAATATACATCTGATTGGAGGGTCAGATTTTTTCTTCTTTTTGCAGCCTTGTTGTTCCAACCTGCATGTATACAAGTCGGTTATCTTGCCTGGGAATATATTATCTACACTAAGAATGCTTTGAGAGCAAAGAAAACTACGGGAATGTTCTCCACATTAGTGAATGAGTAAAGAAGCGACAAAGTTGCTCACTTTAAGAAAAGAGGGGCGAACTAGCGCAAGGAGTAAAGCGATGATCTTACATTCAAGAGGTTCCTGATTCAAAACCTACGATCGGCCAAAAACTTTTTTGTCCGTTTTCGTACCCTACTGGTTGGCTCGGTGTCAGAATAATGTGACTGCCTGAGACAGGAGTCATGATATCCCCGGCCCGCCCTGTCTCTGTGTGGCAGCACGTAAAATTGCCGGAATTAGTCTGGAGACCGTCCACAATATAGCCTATATAGAGCTATGTTGGACGCCCAGCGACAAAGAAACAGACAAAGCTCACCATATGAAGGCGGGGAGCTTGGCTGGGAGGAGGTCAGTGGAGGGGGAGGGCCGTCGTACAGGCGCCCGTGGCTTCCCTCGCCATCCTCGTCGTCGTCCTCATCGCTGTCGGCGGGCCCGTCGTCGATAGTCTCCAGGCAGCACAGGCTGTAGCAGATGATGGAGATGATGGTGGTGGGCAGCCCGAACATCAGCAGGAACAGCCAGCGCGACGCCTGCCAGATGCTCTATGGTAACAGTGCGGAGAGGAGTCCAATCATAGTAATTAATTAGAGGGAAGGTGACAGAGAGAGAGAAAGGGAGAGAGAGAGAGAGAGAGAGAGAGAGAGAGAGAGAGAGAGAGAGAGAAAAAGAGAGAGAGAGAAGGGGGGGTCGAAATAGGGAGATACAAGGACACAATCAGAACAATCGGGGGATCGGACAGGGGTCAAAATCAGGGTTAGTAATTATTAGAGAGAGAGAGAGGAGAGAGAGAGAGAGAGAGAGAGAGAGAGAGAGAGAGAGAAGGAGGGGGGGGGGAATAGTGGTGCTGAATCTACATTAGTAATAATAATAAATCACGTACTTCGAGCATTAAATTACACAAAGGCTCATTCAACTAAGATTTTTTGTGCGCGTGCGCTTTAATTATTCAGTGCCATTAAAACTACTGATTATCAAAATCTTGTTATCCTTCAAAACGAAGCGGTTATAAGTTATAATCCTACCTTATATCATTCTGGCTCTGATATTTTGGTAAAACTCATGTTTGAAATTTAGCTTTAACGATTATTCGTTGCACACAAAGAAGCAAAAACCTCAAAGTTAATTGGCTCTGTAATGTTACAATTTGTCCACAAAAGGGATTTAAAAATTGAAGATAAAAAAGATATCGCCCCCGCCCCCCCCCCCCCTTAAATTAAACAATCTCCTCCAAAGAGATACCACTTTATCTATTAGTCTAGCAGGAAGATGTTAAGTTAAATTTACATTTGCATTTCCTTTCTGTCTTTCAATGTGTTTCAATGTAAAGCAGGGCATTCACGCCCCATAAGTTACAAGCAATTGATTGTGTCAGATAATGCCAAAAACGTTTATAAATGCAGTGTGTTCTCAGAAAGTGTACAAAGCTGTCATTATTCAGATCTTAATCTTGATGAATGAGCTTGATTCAGTACAGCTCAAAGAATTTCTAAACAATAATAATTTAAAAAACAACAACAGAAGCCCACTAATTTATTTTTAATGTTCACAAACAGAGGCTTTAAATAAAATAAAAAAAATATTATTCTTTAAGTGTATGGGTGCCATTCTCTTCATGTTCCATTTTCCAAATATTCCCCAAAGCACATTAAAATTTAATGTGTATTTAATACACACCTATTTACATAAATTTGTAGAGCACCGGGCATTGGAAAGAGTGCAGTTTAAACTATACATTTTTGGGTTCTTTTTATTATCATACAAATAATTAGTGTCGGGGGAGGGGCTGGGCCCAGCTTCGGTGCTACCTCTACACTGAAATTAATGCATCTATCCAAATTTGAGAGATATTGAGGCAGCAGTTTCTTGTTACATGATCAAGTCGTTGTCCTTGCAAGAAATGCATTATACCTGTACTGATCACACGTTTTAATATTGATCTCCACTAATGCTCCGGCTCTTCAGCGTTTTGTGATCTACGTTGAACCTTCCGACTTGTTTTATTCTGTGATTGTAGGAGAGTGTGTCATCTGTGTGTTCCATTGAATTTTCATTAGTAAAGAGCCGTTTATCGCGTGCATCCAGTCACAAAAGTCTCATTGCGCAAGTGATGATCCACCTGGCGCTGCGCTCTGGCACATGATTGTGAATGTAAAACTCTGGCGGTGGGGGCCAACGCTTTGTCCATATATGGAGTTCACTTATCAAGACGAGACAAACTCTCGGTGAAAACTGAAATACTTGAGTAGTTTCGACTTTAATTGAGGGAAGAATTGGCAAATAATCAGTTTTCTTCCCATCAGTGACTATCATCTAAGATGTGTTCACAAATAGAATTTGTTTTGTTTTCCGGGTAGTTGTAGTTGAGTTGGTTTAACATTCAATGTCATCCTCTATAGGATATGTGGACGAGCCCCAAGACGTCTGTCAATTTCATGTGCTGCCATACAGGGCAGGAATACCATCACTCCTCAGTTGATCACATTTCACTGATACCGAGCCAACCAGTAGGGGGAGAAATCACCAGGGCTCGAACCAAGGAGCTCCTGCGTGGGAAGCCGATGTTCTGCCCCTACAGCCCCCCCCCCCTTCCCCGTGTTTTGTTTTCCGGGAGATCCTATAACAACAGTTTAAGTGGGATCAAAACACAATTGACATAATTTATACTAAAATTCTCTTTCAAATGGGTTTCTTGAACTTGTGTGTGTGTGATAAGAGACACTCGTGCTTGAAGTGTAGCAGTTCACGTTCACTAGGCCTAACAACACAACAATGATGTAATATGAACACTCTCAGGAACGGCAGTTATGTTCAACTTGAGCATGGTTAAAGCTCACCACTATAGTGATTTATCTGCACGACTCTTAAACACTCGGGAGGTTAAAACTCACCACAATGGTGGACACGATGTCAAACAGCAGCCGCCGTACCCTCATGAGAAAGCTGGTACCACCGTATGCCTGGAAGAAAGAGATAAAACAAACAAAAGACAAGTATGAAACGTAGGTTTGTGCATATTTGTCTAAATACAGTACGCCTGTCTGTCTGTCTGACTCTATCTATCTCTATTTATCTCTCACTCACTCTCTCTCTCTCTATCTCTCTCTCCCTTTTTTTCTATCTCTCAGTCTTTCTATCTCACCCTCTCTCTCTCTCTCTCTCTCTCTCTCTCTCTCTCTCTCTCTCTCTCTCTCTCTCTCTCTCTCTCTCTCTCTCTCTCTCTATCTCTCTCTTCCCTATCTCAATCAATCTCTCTACCAATCTATCCAAACATCCATTCATCTGCAATCACCATCATGGATCCATTCATCATCCATTCATCCAAAGAACCCGCCCAACTTCCCATTTTTATCCATCGATATCTCTCTCTCTCTCTCTCTCTCTCTCTCTCTCTCTCTCTCTCTCTCTCTCTCTCTCTTTCTCTCTCTCTCTCGATATATATATATATATCCATCTACCTAGCTACCTACCTACCTACCTACCCACCCAACCACCCACCCATCCATCCATCAATCCATCTCTCTATCTATCTATCGAGGAAAAATATCAAAGGCACCAACACTGAACCAAAGAAAGGAAATTTTTTCCCACTGCACGCACAGAAAACGTTTCCTGTTGTCAAACAGAAAGAACTACTCGCCTGAGGAGAGCAACAGCTCGAAACTCCGGAGTCGCGACAGGCAAGTAATTTTATTATTATTATATCTATCTATCTATCTCTCTATCTATCTATTTATCTATCTATCTATCTGTCTATCTTATCTATTTATCTATCTATCCATCTCTTTCTATGCTCAAGGGAAAAAAATACGTATGGCTTTATTATGGTCAAACCCGAAAACTAGTCATCCCCCCAAAAATGCCCGAAAGAGTAATTTCCAATTAATTCCTCTTGGCATCTCCTGAAAACGACTAACTTCCGAGATGATTGTAAAATAATGCTATAAGCGACACCCCATCAACCACAGAATGGGCTAAGGCAACAAAACCCCACCCTCCCTAACATCCCGTACCGTCTCTCGGCCATCTGCCACTCTGTCCAGGAAGGCCCCCAGCTGGTCCACGGTGATGCTGCCAGTCCCTTCCGGCATGTAGTACAGGTGGTCCGAGGTGCGCAGCGCCATCAGGGACGGGGAGCCCAGGAAAGACATGGCAATGCTGCTCACAGTCTCAGTCTCGTCCATCCACACAAACTGGAACCGTCTGAAGGGGGAAAAAACAGCAAACGTTATTATTTTCTTGGGTTGGTTTGTTAGTTAGTTCCCGAAAGGCTAACAAGGGCGTCCCCGATTCGGAACCCACTATTGGTCAAAAATGTATTTGTTCGATTTCGTCCCCTACTGGTTGGATCGGTACCAGTTTAAGTGTGCGAACATACCAACTTCTTCATCCTTCTCAGTCAGTCACATACAATATGCAGCTATCTATTTTAGTGGCTTTTCAATCCTCGACGCCCATTGGATGTCGACCGACGGAAAACAGCTTCCAATGCCGGGCCGACAACCTGTGCATTGCGAAACTGAGTTAAAATGTGGTCTGTATTGGGCGCCCGCCATTTTTTTCCAGCTCTCGATTCAAAACTTGAAATGCATATTTCTCTAGAATGCCTCTATAAGAATGGACATGTAGTCTATTAGCTTTCAGCTAGTAATCAAAGAAGGTCACAGTCAAAATGATTAATTACATAAGCTAAGTTATAGAAATATTTGAAAATGTAGCCATGCTCGTAACCACTGGGCATGTTTGGACCCAGATAGCTGGTCACACCAGACTCTAGCTTCACGTGTACTTGCGAAGAAGGGGTCGCCTCTGACCGTCGACCTTGATCCTGGTATCAAGTGCTTCGACCGGCAACTGTGTTTGTCTGGGTGTTCATACCAGGAGCCACTACTTTGTCATCTGTGAATGATGACCCACACTTGGCGCTTGGTAAGTTCGGGTCTTAAAGTGATTGGCTGAGACAGGAGTACAGGTTTCTCCACACTGTCTCTGAGTGACAGCACTAAAATTGTCAGACGATATTCTTGGGGACGTCCACAATGTAGCCTATATACAGCTGACGTTGGATGTTAAGCAACAAATTCAACTCAACTCAACTTGGTCGGAGAAACCGAAGCTACTTACTAACATACAATACGACGGGCTCTCGGGCATTCTCGGGACATGGTTGGTCACATTGACTTGGCACTGACCTAACCAGCTACTTGTTGCACTCAATGCTGACACTGACCAGGCGCTCTCAATGGCTGTTAGTAGAGCGCTAGACTGGAGGGCAGGAAGTCCGAGGTTTGATCCTCAGCTGGTGTCCCAGGAAGTCACCACATCCGTGATAAGTCATGTGTAATAGGATTCTTCGTAAAATAGTAAAAAGTAATATGATTTATAGAGCAATCTATTTGAAGATCACTAAAATTGAACCTAAGAAATTTTTTTTTGAAAAGTATACTCATCTAGTAGATATCCATAGATATATAATCATATGATAAGGCTGTAGCCATCATATGATTTGACTCCTATAGAACAATTGCAAGATAATTTCATTAAATAGACCCTTTAACTACTTTAAGAAAAGGGCCTGTTTAGTCTCAATACGGCGTCAAACTAGCTGATGTATGGGATAATTGTGGTATCAGGATTCAATGTGTAAAGGTAAGATAGTGTTCTCTACATACATCCTTGCGTCCTTTGTATCCACAGAAAAGAGAAGAAAGATCGGGGTCAAAGGCTTTAGTTGACTCTGACATAATTTACTGACCATAATTTATATTCCCAAGCCATAACCTGCTCATGCAATTACTACAAATTCTAGATTACATTATGCTATAACAAAATTGTTTGACAGTGGACATTGAAGTCTCCACGCCTATTTGTCGTGGGATCTGCGATCAAAGACTGCAACACTTCAAAGTTAGAGTGAGGTTTTCATTTTGTTTGACTGGATAGGAGTAAAAGAACAGGAGGTGGTGTAAAAATTTGGAGAAAAGAGAGTTTTTGTGTGCACGCGATACATACTATGGATAAACAGATGTACGGATAGATGGTTGGATGTATGGATAGATAGATAGATAGATAGATAGATAGATAGATAGATAGATAGATAGATAGATAGATAGATAGATAGATAGATTCAGACAGACAGACAGACAGTCAGACTTCTTTTTTTTTTATTTGTTCAGGGGGAACATGATCTGTAACGCAACACAGTCAACGACGATAAACATACGCGTTTTCTCTTCTTTACATAGTATCCATAATTGAGCGCTGGAATTTTAATTTTCAGTTAATTTGAGGCTCCGATGATCCCTTTGAATAAAAACCTAGCTTCGCTCTTCCTGGCTGAGAAGGATGTCGGTCTGCTAAGCGAAACAGTAAATCTTCAGTTTCATGTTTATCTGAAACGGTGTTTTAATAGAGTAGCTGAAATGATGGGAAAGTGTTGAAAAACGAACCCCCTGCTGCTTAAAACTTCAATTGTTGTACCTGCTATTGGATGAGACATAGTTAAGCACTTATGCA
This sequence comes from Elysia chlorotica, assembly GCA_003991915.1. Lineage (NCBI taxonomy): Eukaryota > Metazoa > Mollusca > Gastropoda > Plakobranchidae > Elysia > Elysia chlorotica. The sequence goes on along the minus strand of RQTK01000352.1, from coordinate 289,093 downwards.
CTCGACTTTTACTAGTAAGACCAGTTTCACAAATTCACCGCCCTTCTTTTAGCCCGTTTGGTTAAGGCCGGTGCCTAGGCAAATAAAAGGGATTCTTTTGTACTTGCACTAACTTGCATGTAGCTAGGCAATGAAGATGCTGGTCTTGAGAATTGAAACTTGGAAAAGCTGTAAAAGAATTGTAAACTTACCCATGAAATTTTTCTCTCTGTCCAAAGGCTACTTCCTTGACCACTTGGTACAATCTGCAAATAGATAAAAAAAAAACATTTGTGGTGCAAAAGGTAAAGAATAAACTACATAATCATCTTAATAATCATACGAAATTTCCTTCCATGTCTTTGTTTTGTCTTGCTCCCTATCCGCTCCTGCTACATTCTCTATCTATTTTCGTGATAAACATTTATGGTAGTCTGTTTAGTTTTTATGTTCTTCGAACAAATCTGCTACAACGTTCTTGGTGATGATGATGATGGTGATGAAGAAGAAGAAGAAGAAGAAGAAGAAGAAGGAGAAGAAGAAGAAGAAGAAGAAGAAGAAGAAGAAGAAGAAGAAGAAGAAGAGGGAGGGGGTAGAAGGGAGAGGAGTAAGGACTGTAAGATACGGAAAAGAAGAACGCCTTGAACACAGATTGGGTACGAGACGTATGGCGACGCTGTCTAGGCAACATGGCGATTTCAAAAAGTTCCAACTGAGACACGGTGAAAATAATGTGAAACTCAGGGATCTTAACAAAAGTGACTGTCAGCAGGTGGACCCATTCTCACATTGTATCCAGTTATCTCTGGATATACAGATACTGACATTGCCTGCTGAGATGACAATTATAAAACAGCCTGTCTTCTATTCTTTTACCTGGAAAGAAATGCTTTTAACATGAATTAATAGCTTGCCCCCCCCCCCTTCTCTAAACTCAGGTTTGTTTTGCTATCAAAATATATAATAGAGACAAGATATGCGCACGTTTCCGATACATGCGTGCATTTTAGTTTACCCCACATAATCCCGTATGTGTAGCAGATAATATGTGTGTGTGTGTGGTGTGTGGGGGGGGGCAATGAATACCGTACGTGGTGGCATCCTACGTACGAATCTAATCTATTAAAATTCTATCTTGAATCTCAGCAGGAAACAGGACGCAATTGTCAATAAAAAGTAGTTTTAATAACAATTATCACGCCTTTTGTATTCATTTTTGTTTTTATTATCTCATTGCTACGGTTTACAGCTTCAATATAGTTGATGCCACAAAGTCCTTCAGTGACCCAGCATCAAGCGATGATCTACATTAGGTGTATTTTAAACTATATATAGCACAATGCAGGGACGTAAACTCACAACTTTTAAAGGTGAATATCTCAGGTTGATTGGCATAATATAGCTACAAACAGTTAAAGTGTAGTTACAATATTTTGCATCTAGACTTTCTAGCGGTATGCAGTTTTTCTACTCTTTTGAGAAATTAAATAGAGCCCCCCGTGGACATATAAGTCTATGACAAACAAACAAAATTATTTTATGTATCTCGTTCAACGTTTGGTTTATTGTTTCCTACTCTCTTTTTGATCTTCATTCCCATTTTAGTTGTGTAAGTACTCATTCATCTCATGATTTTCAATATGTGCGCATAGCGTAGATTAAGAAAATAAAAAAGGATAAGTAATTATCTATTGCGACTTCTCTAAGCGATTCCCCGACAGAACCTACTCTTTGCAATGTCTCGTCTATTAATCTTCAGGAATAACAAAAGAGAAAACATGTCCTCACCCATATATATTTCTATTTTAAAAACCTAATATGACGGATCAATAGTTAAGTACATGTAAGTTAAAAACAAACACATAAATTTTAAACGCAAAGATAATCACTTCAACTTCATGAACCTTCGTCCAATATTGTCAAAAAAATATTGAAGATTATTACCTGAACAAACAACTAGTTGCAAAATTGTAAGGGAACAAAAATCGACAAAACTCTCAAAAATTATTTTCCCGCATGTGTGTGTGTGTGTGTGGGGGGGGGGGGGGCGCTCTATAGAAACTGGTACAAATGAGGTTTAGAATTATGAAGGTGGCGGCAAAATTTATAAAAGGAAAACTAACTCTCGCTCCGACTGCGTGAAAAGGCCTAAATTATTATTATTATGAATATTGCCAACGCGGCTTATCTTCACCAGGAAGTGTGACAAAGGTGAGTGAAAATTGGATAGCGACTTTCGCCTTACTGGCAACCCTCGACCGAAGGACACAATCGTCCCTTGTTGGATTAGAATTGACAGCTTGGACAATGGCCATCTATTTTTATAACACAAAAAGAGACATCCCATGAGGTCCCAGGCTTTTCTCACAGTAGAAAAGCGGGTACAAAACAAGTATGAAAGGCTCCAGTGACGCGACCTCCTAGAAAACAATCACGATTTTAGTTTGGCCAGAGCCTGATACGGGAGAAGTAAAAACAGACCCACGCTACACTAACCAAGCGTCCAAGCGTGTGGTGGACGCTTTTCAAAAACAGGCCGGAAATAAGCTAAAAGAGGAGGGATAACTTGTATTATACAGACCATACCAAAATCCATTTTGACGAGAAAATTGGGCTAATTGGCTCAAAACAGTGGAGCATGAATACATTTCCAGATTCAATCGTCCAACATCGCTGGGCATCGCTAAGGATTTGAATCCTTTATAATTATTTAATGTATAAAAGTGGCAGGTGAGACTGAGATAGAAAGGTACTTCACAAGCTTGTAAACCCTCTCTGAATTTAAATCATAAATATCCCATCCTATGTCAGAGACTGCCACACCTGATAAATTAATTTTGTGAGACTACAAAAAATCCATTATTCAGTCGTGTTTTCTTATCTTTCTCTTTCTTAACTACTTTGGGTACTGTCTTCTCCTTTTTAAAGTATTCTACATTTTGTGTGGCCAGCGTTTCCAGTTCCAAAATCTCTTTAGTTCGCATGAGCGAAATATAATGGCTTGGTACTAATTTACAATTTTGCCTTTACTTTGCATTATTCTTGGTATGGACACTTTTTTTCCTTGAACAAAACGACCTATGTAAATGGCGTACGTTGAGTGATAGAAAACTCGTACGAAAGCAAACTTGTCATGGTTGTGACGCACCCAGCGTATGATCCCTGCTGAGTTTCAGAATGCGTTGTTGTTTCGCTTTTGTTCATGACTTCTCCTAACAGAGGAGAGAAACTGAGATTCTCGGAGACAGAAATACACAATAGACACAAAGAATGAGAGACATGTTTTAGCACTCTGGTGCTGGAGGTGTTTACATCCGAATTCAGTGGCTATATGAAATGTAACGTGGAATGTCTACCCTATGACATAAATACAGTCAAGTACACTGCTGTTTGGGGAAGGGGGGTGGGGGGGACAAAAACAGCAACAAAATTTACTGACTTTGGTAAAAGTCTGTTTAAAACGAAAAATCGGATACTTCTGAAGAAAAAGAAGACTGCACATGGTTTTCAAACCAATGCTCCACCAAGTTATTAAGACACCTAGAAAAAAAATTCGCTCGCCATAAAAAAGAATGAAACTTTATAATCCAACACATAATGCAACAAGCTACAAATAGTATCCTTTATCAAGATCATTATCGAAAACTTGTAGAAGTTGAAGATAATAATAATGAGTATGCAATATCTTGATTTTCAACGATGTATATGTAACACCGGTCGATCCTCCTTAATGTAAAAGAGAATGACTGTGAAGACCATTTACCAAGGTACGAGTTGGTTGAGAGAAGAGTTAATCCAGACTAAATGTTGATGCCCGAGTGACTTGCGTTTGGTGAAAATGGTGAAGTTAAATTTGAAAAAAAAAAACACGTTTTAAGCAATGGAGGGTATGCTTAGTTTACAAAGAAAATTAATCCTGACTATATCATTAATATGTAAAATTCCGGTTACAGGCGGGGAACTTTTTCATAAACCATGATCGCATCAACACGGGCTCGACTGCATATTTCTTGATCTTAGAGCTGCAGCATTAGAGACGCGATAGGTATTTGTAGCAACGTAAGGCAAACACCTTAAATCCAAAATACATTTCAAGGCGATAGGGTCAAAATCAATGCAATTGAACTGACCTTGTTTTTTGTTGCTTTGTTTTGTTTATTTTTTGCAATAATATATTTTTTAAATTGACATATTTTTGTATTACGTGTAGGTAGTTCATCAACTATTGTTCAGTGTGCAGAGTTCAAAGGTTTACAAAAGTGACCAGGGCATACAATAATGAGAAGGTTTAATACAAAACTCGGATTTTGTTCCACTGACTGACATTGGTTTACACAACTAGCTTTAGAATACCGGCAATTATCTCATCTTTAAGTGAATGGCCTTTTTCTGCAAGAGATATTAATGCTTTTCAAGAAAAAAGGTTATTGTGACGCGATCCATTCTACTTGCCAAGCTGGCTTTACTTCATAAAAGATTACATAAAGGCATTACATAGGCAAATGTATGCAATAGAGCTTTAGCGTACACTATGGCACGCCCTTGTAATTACAAAGGAAACTATCCGACGTTTACCCAGGTGGTTTCTGTTGACTCCCCGGGTTAATCTAGGTTTCATAAGAAGAAGTGCAAGTTTTTTGCTTTTAAGATTCTGGTCATAGCACCAGAAAATGAGCCCTGCCACACACACAATCTAGAAGCTGAATGGGCTTTTTTTCGAGTGGCGGGGAAAATAATTTTGCGGGATGTGAAGATGTTGACAACAATATGGTGTTATTTTGAAAACGTTTGAAAGATAATGGTGTTAATGTCGGTGGTGTTGGTAGCCATCATCAATTGTGAAAATTGTTATTGTGATTGCCGACAATAGAAGATAACGACGATAATAACATACAGAATACAGAATAAAGAATACTTTGTTAACCCCTCTTGGAGAAATTTCAGATTTCATATAGCCTACATAATAATTACGTATCTTTATAGATATGACTGGATGGTGGTGTAAGCGGAGGAGCTGGTTGTTACGTTTGTGCTTCTCAGTGACCGCAAGGTATGTGTGTGATTTTAAAAAAAAAGCCTTACGCCATCCACGCTTGAAGATATCTATAACACTATTCATAATTGCCCTGCAAAGAAGAAGAATGTCTCTGGCCGTTGAGTTGAGTTGGTTTAACGTCTAACATCAGCACTATATAGGCTATATTATGGACGGGCCCCAAGACAGACATCTGACAATTTTATGTGCTGCCACACACGAAACAGGGCGGGGATATCATGACTCCTCTCCCAGCCGTTCATACTAAATTGAAACCGACTCAAACAGTAGGGAGCGCAATCGTCAGGGCTAGAACTTGGACCTTTTGCGTCGGAAGCCGATGTTCTACACCAAGGCCACCGCGCCCCCGAGTGTCTTTGGGCACAGTAATAGGACACTAGAAATGAAGCAAGATGACATGCGTCTGAGCATTCGAGGAATGCGGAATTTCATTACAAAAAACAACAACAAGCAAACAAACAAATACTCCAGATTATGTATTTGCACTTTAACAAAACGATCATAAAAACGCGTTATGTGTATGTTCAGGTACAGCATGACATCTAATTATGTTTAACACGTGTACGTAGAGCTAAATTGAGCAGGTAATTTTACTATAATCAGATTACTTGAGAAACGTAAACAATTTTGTTTTTACCTACGTCATCCTGATCCAGAAAAAAAAAATTGCGTCATCTATATTTTAAGCTATTTAAATCAATAATTGCCCTCGACATGCTTAGCGGAATTTAGAGTACTCCAGATATGTTTGATCTCGTAATTATGGCTACAAAAAGGCAGCCTGTTTCTTCCTTACATGCGTACATTGGTCTGAGGAACTAAGATGAGCTTGAGTTCTTGAAACAAAGGTGTCACTGACAGGTCGCGGGCAATGAAAGCCTTGCTTTGGACACTGGCCAGAGGAGCAGACAGCAAACACTCGGCCAGGCTTGCGGGGCTGAAGAGCCTGAGGGAGCCGGGCCAAAAGATATACTCGTGTCCTGGTGCTGACAATGTACAAACAGCAGGTGTGCACCCGCTCAGCGGCAGGGCTTTCCTGGTCTCCAACTTAGCCACTGGCTAGACAGCCCGGCGGCCTATTTTGTCCTCGATAGATCTATCAGTTTCTCTATTCATTATAATCGCCCGAGCCCTAATTAGACCCCTCTGTAATTTTAAACAAACAAGCACAGCCTGAAGTGTGTGATGTTAAAAGGGTGTATAGGTGTTATTAAGGAAGCAGTGGCAAGGTCAAGGAACATGTTTTAATCATCCGTGAGGGTTAGAAAACACTGGATCCTTGGAATGGACATGAGGGAAATTTTATATTTAAACATCATTAATAAATAAAGAAGTGAAAAAATAAGTAAATGAAAAGGTAGAGGAAAAGATAGGAAAGAGGGTGAGTGTGTAGTTTGATAATAAGCCAGAAAGGTGAATGGGTAGATGAAATCAGTGTGTCATTTACTCTTGCAATGTCACGTCTAATTGTTCAATGCAACTGCATGAGGAACAATAATATGTAGATGAAATGCCAGAAGAAGACTTCTTGGCACTGTAGATGCTAAATAAACCGAACGCCATTGAGCCAGAGACATTTGATACTTGTCATCAAGTTGTTTTCACTACAGCATGCTAGGATATGGTGTTAGTTCAACATAGCAAAAAGGGTTGTTTTTTTTTCATCAACGAAAATGAAGATAAAACATCGCCCATCCAATCACTCATATTCAGCTTTTGGAAAGGAAGTTTTTTTACGGAGACAAGTAGGGAAGAGCATATTATCATATAATTGGATTCCAACATAAAATTGTCCCTTCTTTTTCTGCGTTGACAGATGGTTGCATAATAAATCAAGTTAAGGCACAATATTTTATGCAGCAACGAGAAAGATATTAGACAGCTTTGTGAGTATGTGGTGCAATCGGAATATATAGAGAGAATGGAGAATAGGGGAGTGAGGAAAGAGAGCGAGAGAAAACAGAAACATAGAGAGAACGGAGAAAATGGGAGGGAGGAGAAAGAAAGAAAGTGATTCATAAAATCTGCATTGAGGCAAATTTGTCATGCTTTATCTACAAACATGTTCAAGTTCAGAGGATAGCGCGCTAGACACACAATTAAGTTCAGAAAGCGCGCTATTTCAACAACCAGCCCAGCGCCACGTATGTCTGGCATGTTACACAATCATATCGAATCACAGAAACAGTTTGTGCCAAAGATGCTATATCCGTTGGTACTTCTTGTTGTATTCAATATTCCTTTGTCTTCTGAACCTCATAGCCAATGTATCTTTAGCGATCTCAGCACTTTTTAGAATAGCGTTCAGTACATCTTCCAAGAGAGACTTTAGATAGTGTCGTTTTTAAAGCAGAAAATGGCTCCGTTGTATTAGATTTCAAACTAAACTGAGTGGCAGAATGTTATTGTATATAAGTACGATCGGCAATCATTAAAAACAAGATAAATTCCAGGAACTTTACAAAGAAAATCAAAGACTTAAGTCTAGCCAATCATCCTCTTGCTGATAGCAAGAAAATTTATTATTATTTCAGACGTTGGACTCAGCAGTCGTCCGCGATAACCTACATGATGACGGGGGACCTTAAGAAACCACCGAAGCAAACGGCTTCATTTTTAAGTCAATCTACGGATTCTATGCACAAAATAATACACATAATAAAATTTAAACGCAAAATGTTGGAATCATTCATATTTAAACAAAAGCCAAAAAAAAAAAAAGAAAGAAAGATAACATTTGAGTTGCTTTGCAGGTTTTAGAATTGTTAGGGGTGCTTCAACCGTGCTTAAATTTTTCAGATGTTTGCTGGGATTAGTACTCTATCTTTGGAGGATATAGAAACATCATTTGCTGCAGGGTTTTTTTTCTCAATAGTATGGGGCAAGCAGAAAAGACGGTTACAGGGAGAGCGCTGGGTATACGTGACAAGAATCTAAAACAAGGAGTCTAAGACACTCCACTTGATGGGTGTGAACACATTTGGCATCTTCTCAGCCACTCTGGTTATGGTGAACTTCCTCTCCACCATCATCTTCTTCCCGGCCTGCGTGATCATGTACCACAAGGTGAGATAACATTAACAACTGATGAGAATATGTGGAAATATAATAAAAACAACGATAGTGATGATGATGATGATGATGATGATGATGATGATGATGATGATGATGATGATGATGATGATGATGATGATGATGATGATGACGACGAAATAGATCTTTATAAATCCTACTACTTATTTTTCCAATAACATTGTCAGACCAATTCAGACTATTACATGTTATAAAACGTACACTTTTAGACATGCAGACCATAAAACAAATGGGTCTTAGTATATTCACTTTACACAAATACTGAATCGGCTGATTAATTTTATTTATTGGTTTGTTTGTTTCACCTCCCTGAACATCTGAATAAAAGAAGAAAAAAAACATGCGTATTGATTTTTACTTTGTTGAGGGAAAACATACCTTATGGTGAGGGTTAGAAACTAAAAAGAAAAATCTAAGAGATGCACTATTCTTGCAGGTACAATTTTACTTCATTCATAAATTGCGACTTCCCAAAGAATAGCTATGCGATTTCTGCAACAGTTGACTTACGATGTATGCAAATTAGCTTGTACTTCCTCCTTTTCAATGTTTCGTAATTTTTGTCCTTGGTCAGATCTAGCAAAGAAAAGCGTGGGACTTGCTTGAGAAATTAACATAAAGCTAAGGGGGTTGAAAATGCACGAGCGTTATGCAATCTTGGGTGAATGTTAACTTCTTTTTGACATTGGCCAGTTAAGAGTTTGAATGTCAATTTCATTCAGGTGAGACCAATAAAAAATAAGTCATGGGGTGTACAATTTTAGGGCCCTTGGGTGTTTCTCAAAGGGAGAAAAAAATTGTTGGCATGTACACGAAGAGGAACAAACAGAAGGTTAGTATTTAAACAAAATAGCAGATAGTGTTATCTTCAAACGAGTTTGGGTATGCAAAGTTCAAGAAGAAAATAATCTTGAATTTCGCCGTTTAAGGTGACAAACCATAATATAGTAAATGTAGTGCAAACCCCTCATAAATCAGTCAATTCGTTGCTATTCTGGTCTATTATCGTTTGAATTTGAAAACGATTAACTACGGAATTATTCTCCCTTTACTTTTTTTACAACGCGAAGTTTCTTTGGGTCTTTTAAAAGGGTGTTTGAAGGGGTTGGTGTCTACCAAAAACTCTCCATTGTTCGTTCAGCTATCAAAGTGTTAATAAAATAAAGAACTAATAAATTACAGCGATAAAGCTAAGCCATGTTGCATGACATAGAAAACACAGTGAAAGAAATGAGCCGAGAAAAATTTCTTTCAAATTAAGGTGACAAGATAAGGTAATCATAATCATAGACACTACAAATTATACAATAATAAAACATAAATCTTTGAAATGGCAATTCAGCAACGCACATACGTGACAGGTACAACTTGTGTGCAGAAGAAATGGGAACCTAACGAGACAGTTTTTAGGGATCCTAGCTTAAGTGTTCTTTCGTATCATGCCCCACCGTTTTAAAAGAGAAGGTTCTTTTCATTTAGGCCCTATATTAAATTTTTTAATAAATCAAGCTCCAAAAATGCCCTGGAATCACACGTGCAATGTCTTGCCTACTTTTTTGGGTCGCGTTTGAAAAGGTCCTTCTGGTTGTTATCATCTACATGTATCAAGATTATACTAGATAGCTGTAATATCGTCGTCCTGAGGCGGAAACAGCATGACAATCCAACCAGACATCGGCTGGGATATCAAATTGTTTAATATCTGTATTTTTTGAGACCAGTCGAGCATACTTTAAGCGACCCTGGCCGATTTTTTGCACTTCTATACAATTCTGAAGGCTATGCGGTTCGTAAAAGTGCATGTCTTGCAATTGGAAGAAGCCTACAGGTTAGTGTCAGGCACAGATTCTGTGTATGTACATTTTAATATTCTTAGAAAATGGGTTTTTGTAAGGTGGCCCTAACTATTCACACAGCGCCCCGAATTCGTGGTTCATGAACACAAAGCAATATAAAAGCTCTTTCCAATCAGAGTCTTTGAGTGTGCATGCACAATGTAAATTTTAAACGAAAACGAAACAGAACAATATATTTTTCTTCTCTGCATCTCTCACAGCCTAATAAGAAAGTATTGACAGACCATTTTGCAACCTATAAAAGATGTCTGAGGTGACAGATTACAACGTATTGTCTTGCGACGTAGTCGAAAAAAAAACCTGTTAGAGGTCAAACTATACATTGCCCGGATGGCACCAAATATTCTGCAGTTCAGAAGCCATTTAACTGCACTACACATTATATTAAATATATTAACTATCAAATGAACAAACCGTCGATGGTTTCTTTCCCTAGACTATTAATTGCCTTCGAAGGGAACATATCTTTTATCGAGAATGTGAGGTGGGTGAAGTTTTCTTTTAGGTGAGCTCAAAAACCACTGACAAGGTTTTTAACTGATGTTTTTGTTGTTGTTTTTTGTTTTGTTTTTAGCAAAATGAGATTTTTTATAGGTCTGTGCCGACCATGTTCTTGTACGTGCCGAGACATTCATACTGTGAGTTTGGCGACAGTTTTGTTAACCCTGAGGATGTGGGACAGAAAAGAAGGAGAAAAGAACTATGGAACTTGGAGAAAGGTCTCGACCTCGGGGTACAAAAGCTGCTGCCTGCAGTGCCTGTGACTGCCTGGTTGCCGTCTCCGATTGTCCTCAGGAAACTTGAGCCCCCGACACCAGTCACGCAACATCATTCCGGAGTCCCTTATGCAACAGTAGGGACCCCCTCCCGGCAGCTCACATGGGCTTAACTCGTTTACTCCGCATTATTGCGTTGGGTGATCTATGGTTTGTAGAATACACCCAGATCCCCCAAAAAATTGTTTCCCTTTCAAACATGATTTAAGGCACGATACGTATGGAAAAAAATAACAATTATAAGAACGTGTAGTCCATACGTTCACCAGAGCCATAACAGTTAGGGGGAAAAATGTAGAAATACAAAAAAATACCTTGAAACAGGAGAAAAGCAACCAAAGAGAGAGAGAGAGAGAGAGAGAGAGAGAGAGAGAGAGAGAGAGAGAGAGAGAGAGAGAGAGAGAGAGATATGTGTATATTTTGTTTCTGTTCACACAACTCTGATCACCAAATGTGCATGTGTATATTAGATTCAAAAATACACAAGCGTCCATAGCGTTCAGACAATGTACGAGCGTAGTTTTTTCACTTTGATTTCGGCAAATACCAAACCAGAGAGTATTCAAAAATGTTTTTAAAAAACTCATATTTCTAGACAAAGTATACTTTTTTTTTTATCCCGTTCTAACCGCTATTAATGTTGTTCTATACATAAAGTGTTATAAAGTATTTTTTAATCCCACATAGTCAAATTGCCGCTTCTACTTTGACAAACAGCTAGCTAGACCTAGTAGAAATTATTAAAGAAAAACTAGAGTAGTATATGTATTATTAATTAAATTTGGTATATTTTTTTTATAAAATTGTATATGCTTCGATCTAATGTAGCCAAAACAGCAGTAAAATGTGTATGTGTGTGTGCAGTGTGTACTGTTTGGGTGTGTGTTATGAGATCAAAACAGGTCAAAGGTGCATGCCCAATTTCGGCTAGATCTAAATCTAGCTTTTCATTGTTGCATTGATTTAAATATAACAGAATCAAGATTTATTGGTATATAAGTTGAGGGGAAGATCATAGATCCAGCCTGCATTTATAATTACTGCATGATCCACGGGCTTTAATCACTGGGAGCCATTGTCATCTTGGTCGAAATCATGTGACAACCCATGCGTATCCACTCGAATAAGTCAAATATACACATTGAGATCAAATACGTGTGAACACTCTTGAGAATACAAGCGAGCTTGCCTGTGTATTTTCACGCTCTGGCATAACGCGTCGTCTGAACAGAAATAATTCCAAGGACATACACATCGAAAAAAATCCTTCGTCTGTACAGACCAGTCTACCATTCACCTCTCTCCCTCCCTCACTGTCCCTGTGTGCCTTTCTCTCCATCTCCCTCTCTCCCTTCCTCCCTGTCTCTATGTGCCTTTCTCTCCATCTCCCTCTCTCCCTCCCTCCCTGTCTCTATGTGCCTTTCTCTCCATCTCCCTCTCTTTCTCTATGGTTTTTAAAGATGGGTAAAATATAGATGCATCAAATAAAAATGAATTGAATGTATTTTACATGAATTTCTAATCACAATGAAAAAATAATCGCGAGCAGCATTTTCTTAATGTATTATTATATAGCCATGTCATCAGCTGCAATCACATCTATTGAATACTGCAGCCTTTTAGTTGATTTGGGTCTAAACTCACTGTGGGCGTAAAAATGGTTCAGTATATCACCATGAACATGCATGAATTAGACAGCATAAAAACATATATCTTTATTTTCTTCTCTTTAATCATCTTTCTTTGAGAAATTCTAGAGTCTAGTGGGTGTAGTAATTTCTCTGAGCTCAAGTACAAACCCTGTTTAATTATCTTCGAAACTTACTTTCGGCATAAAAGTCGATAGGGCATCTTTTCAAACAGTTGATTGCGAAAGTTTTTTTCAATGATACCGTGGTGTATAGAAAAAAGCACTACAGCATGACAATGTTTCTCAAAGAAGTGCCTCAAACTCAGCTTAATTTACAAGGAGGGGGCGCTAAAGAAGGCACCGCTAATTTTCCTTAAATTTAATAAGCATTCTGAAACCTTAAAAACAGTGCATATTTTTGTTATTTAATTTTTAAGGTACAAAATGCAAAATGCAGGTACGAACCAACTGAAAATAGCAAAAAGCTTCTTCAGCAAATTCCTGCATTTGCAGGCATAGTGAAATTGACATATATCAGGTAAGTTGCCAAGTCTTTTTAAAATAATTCAGCGTACAGCTCTTCTAAACCTCTAAAAAGAATTCTCCATTCCAGTTTTATTAAATGAAAGATGGTTATAATTATGGATTGTGCCCGTCTGAGGGATGATTAAATTTTTTAAAGGATTTCTTTCACACACACACACACACACACACCCTCTCCCTCTCTCTGTCTCTGTCTTCCTCTTTTTTGTCTGTCTGTCTCTCTCACGCACTCTCTCTCCCTCTCCCTTTCTCTCTCTCTCTCAATATCTCTTTCTTTGTGTCTCTATATCTCACTGACTATCTCTCTATCTTTCTCTCTCCATCTATCTGTGCCTCTCTCGTTCCATTCACACTTACTTTCTTATTTCTATCCTAAGACATATAATTCTTGTCCACACTATATTACCATTAATTTTCTTTCCTAATTATTTATTTTATTACTCTTATGACACACTACTTTCATTAATATCCACCTACCGCTTATTTTCTCTCTTTTCGTCTATCTATCTGTGAGAGAAAATGCATAGTGTTTGCTCCCTCATACATTATCAGCTGCATATCTCTTTCAACCCTTTTCTGTTTTTTCCTACACTCGGTTTTAATAAATGGACTATCTTTCTCACGTCTTTCTCTCTCTCTCTCTCTCTCTCTCTCTCTCTCTCTCTCTCTCTCTCTCTCTCTCTCTCTTTCTCTTTCAGTTTTAACTGAGGGTGGAAATGGAATAGAGACCACCAAAGCAGAGGGCTGAAGGAAAAAAGCAAGGTGCTAGACGTAACAAGGAAGCAGTTGCAGACACTTCAAGTTGTGGATAAGAGGGGAGACAACAATGCAAAATGGGTTAGGCAAGAAAGCCCCCGGCGACATGGACAACAACAATGGAGCTTTGGTAACCATCCGGGGCCCACACCAAGACTGCGCAACACTGCCCGCATTCTGGGTCAGCTAAGGTTGGTCGCACAAACTGACCTCGGTGGACTCGCCTTACATAGTAGAGATCTTTCGCCCGCTTCACGACAAACTCTCGTCGTTGGGGCGTTTAGGTGGTTCACCGGCTATACACAATCTAAGCACAACCAAATTTGGAAGCGACAGAAGTGGTGTAAAAAATACATTCTAAAAACTATCGGTTTAAACAATTTATATTTACCCTTAGTGCCACAGTACTAATCCATGTGGAAAAATTAGATAAAAGTGTAAAGGTAACTTATTTTGAATTGATGGACCTAAGTGTAACTATATGACCTTAAAACGATGCTCTAAAGTCTAAAAGGACCCCCATCTCCGAATCTTGGAAGTATTGGTGGGTTTTTTCGTTTGCTTGTTTGAGTCTTTTAATTGTGTAAATTGTTTTCCTTTTTGTTTTCCTGGACGTTACACCAAATTAACAATAAGTCCTGAAAGAATGTTATGATTATAGAGACAATTACATCTTTGGTTAACCGCCTTTTTGTGTTTCTTTTTTCTCCGTGAATTCCACCTAATTTATACCCACATTCTTGCAAAAAATCCCAAAAGATACTTCTGATCAAATTCGACCAAGAGGATCTAGTAGATTTTCAATGTTCAAATCCCGAGTTTATAAGAGAAAGCGATTCTTTTTTCGTTTTCTTTTCATTTAAATTGTTATTTGTATGGGAGGTAGGGGGAGAGAAAAAGTTAGAGTACTAGTTTTTTAATCTCTTAAGTTCTCTGACTAATCCTATTTTAAGACGGTGGCAACGGCTGATATTCGGCCCGTTGTCACCCTGCTCGCCATGCCAGAGCAGTGACCAATAACTGCCTGAACTACCAGTTTTTCTGTGTGTGTGAGTGGGGGGGGGGTGGCTTATCGCCTGTCATAAGCACTATATAGACTATATTGCAGACGCGTTTCAAGACTGGCGTCTGGCAATTTTACTTGCTGCCTTTCAGAAACAGTGCGGAGATACCATGAGTCCTGTCTCGGCAGATCACAGTGTAGCCTACTACACCGACCCATCCAGTAGGGAACAAAATTGGACAAATCCATTTTAAACCAATTGTGGGTTTGAACCCGGAGCCTCTCGATTTGGGAGACAAACGCTCTATCACTTGCGCCACTTCGCCCCCCCCCCCCCCAAAAAATCAGGCGAACGCCCTTGGTTGTATCGGGGCGGGCATCCCTAACACCTGACCAGCGACACTCACAGTCCAAAGTTGACAAGTGAAAACCGGCGACTGCCCAAATACATTATTGTGCAATAGCTAAGTAAACGGTACTTACCAGTAAGTTGAAGTTTGCTCAATGTTCTACAGAACGGTCAGTTGTAGATCTGCTATGGACCTAATGAGATAGTGCTGGAGTAGCCGAGAAAGCGTCACCTTTTAAAGAACAGTGCAGTTAACTATTATAATCCATACTAAATCCGCGTAATGTTACCCATTATGAGATGTATTATTTAGCATATATTCTGCAAGTGTGGCCACTAACTTTTTTTGGAAATTTGTGGTGTCTTTAGATAGGGAGGGTTGTGTGCCATAGGGTGGGCATTTGGTCCATAGCAGATCACTGACCGCTCTGTAGAACACACAGCAAACTTCAACTTACAGGTAAGTATCGTTTACTTAACTATTCTACAGAACGTGGTCAGTGATCACTATTGGACCCAATGAGACTTCAAAGCAGGAATAGTTAACTCTATAGAAGCCTTGTAAGTAAAGCATTGTTGCATTATATCTTCCAACAACAGTCATTAGTATTATACGTTTTCCTTGTAATGAAATATGGACACTTTACCATCCCTCATTTTTTATTACTTTATGGTATATTATACCAGTCACAGTTTGTAGATAATGTCGACAGAAGTATATTAATGTTATTTGCATGGTTAATAATAATATCATCATATGACAAAAAAGGTCAAATTAAATCATGATTGGACCAAATAACATGGTACACCGGATATGTGTTTCATGTTCATAAAGGTATATCAGCACTAGCCCATTATAAAAGCAGCGTACAAAAACGTACGTGTGTATGCATAGGGCTAGACTAGGTGATAAAATTACACATGTTTTAAACCTATACAAAACCCACAGCTAGCATAATGTACAATCCAAATATTCTGACTGAATTAGGGTGGTAATTTATAGCCCACTCACAATGGCAACAACCACCATTCAAATAGTAGCAGAATGTATTACTATATAATTATCAGATTTGGAATCATAATATGATATATAGGTATAACAAGTGAAAGTAAAAATAAAAAAAGGAATGAATCTACAATCATAAACACGAATTTCAAGTGACTCAAAATAATACGCCGAAAAAAGAGTCAAAATATTGATAAACAAAAAAAAATCAACTAATTAAAAAAAAAAAAAAACACATTGGCATAGAATAATGTAAAAAACTCAATCAATCAAAAAAAACATATGAGAACATGTAATAGCACAGTACAGAAACTACCGGCACATACGCCTGGTGTAGCAGTGTTATTCAACGTAATTGATTTGGGATTGTTATAAAACCTTTCAAAAGTATGAGATGTTCACCCCACTGAAAGTTGTCCCTATGTCTAGAGACTGGGCCGCTGCTGCAGAACGGGCGCTGTGAGCAGAAAACACCCTCGTGTCAACTCCTGGTTCTTCATTCTCAGATCACAGATAGTTAAAATGCAGGTCTAGATCCACATTGTGACTGATATAACGCAAGAAAGATGTCATTTTGCTTGTTGTTCGCCGTATAGAAATATGGTACCATAGGGCAACCTAGGAAGAATATGAACTGGATTGATGTATTAAGTAGAATAATTCCAAGCGTTAGGTTCCATCCACAATCGAAAGTTAATTTTAATCATTTTGACTATTTCTTGTAAAGTCCTTGGAAAGCTTTCTATTCATTCAACGGCACCGATAGAGTGGCGAGACAGGGAAAGAGAGAGGGAGAGAAAGAGAGAGAGACAGAGAGAGATAGGGAGGGGGGGGGGAGGGGACTAGACAGTAAAAAACAACAAGTAGGCCTATTGTTCCCGTTCTAAGACAAGCAATAAAAAGTTGATTGAAGGCGAGGCGGTCTAACATCATTATACAAACGTAATGTTTGTTTCATCCTCGCAGCAAAGAGACTGGAAGGGAAACTTTCAAGTGGTTCTCTAACTCTAAGTCGGCCTATTCGTTTCTTCCGTGCCACTTAGCGCAGCTTTTTGAGAGTAGGGTGAGATCACAGGATATAGACTGGTGCGACAAACCGCACCTGAGTTCAGTGTGAACTACGCTGGAATGCACGGCATCTTCAAATGAGAAAAGAAAAGCTGATGAACGGTTGGATAACGAAAACGACCATCAGAATTTTTAAGTGCATGATTGCCGTAGCGTAAGATTTACAAAGATCAGGGCTCGATTTGAAACCAGTTTGCAAAATTTATTCTTACAAGAATTATTACAAGAGATCACTCAAAATGACTTGCCTTTGAATAGTCTCACAGTTGCGCTTGAAATAGGATAGAAAGCTAAATACGCCAAGCGTATCATGTTTGTGATAAGTCTTAGGGTGTCAAAATGTTCATGACCTAAATACTCATAGTACAGGTAAAATCTCTATAATTATGTCAAGGCGCCAAAGGTAGGAGTTCTATTTCTTTCCTCCCCCATCGCAACCGTGTGTATAATCTACGATTTTGAAATATTTTTTTAAACCATGATTGAGATTCAATATCAGGAAGATCCTCGCTGATCAGAAGGCTAGTGTATCCCGGAAGAGACATAATAATTTCCATTGATGCGTAACTTAAAAATCAGTGCTCTATTTTTTAAGGATTATCCCACAAAAACAAAGTTTCACATTATTCTTTTTTCTTTGCCGGGGGGCCTCGGGTGTGTGGGGAAAGAATAATTGATAGAAGAAAAAATATAAAAGATATCTGTGTGGGCGTTAGGTTTGTCATGGGTGGGTGTCAAGGCTTCGGTGGGTGTAAATCTAGAGTCTGCTTTAAGAGTAACACATCTTTTAGCTTTTGGCATTATTTTCAGTACAAAAGAGTATGTGCTATTA
Source organism: Elysia chlorotica (assembly GCA_003991915.1). Taxonomy (NCBI): domain Eukaryota; kingdom Metazoa; phylum Mollusca; class Gastropoda; family Plakobranchidae; genus Elysia; species Elysia chlorotica. Next base: position 271,146 of record RQTK01000352.1, on the reverse strand, counting down.
AGAAGAAAGACGTGACCAAAATAAATCTATTATAAAATAGTACAGATTTTAAAGTGAGTAAATCTTTCAATCACGGTTGCCGTGAGTTTAAAAGTTCTGGGAGAAAAGTAAGACCTTGGAAATGACTTTGTTGCCTGTCGTAGCTTATGATTGTGCATGTGGAATCAGTTGATATATTTGTGAGTCCAGCCAGACTGCAGTATCTAATTTTAACATTCTAGACTAACCACGTTAACTCAACATTGAAGTGGAACCCCTCCCCTGATGGCCCTTATTGCAGATTTAATTATGGTGGACTGCGTAAGTGCATAATAATGAACTGCTCCACGGTGGAGAAACTCGGAACGCAGGACATTATTAACTGGACTTTTCCCAACTACTGAAGTTCACTGCGCACGGAACTTAGGGAACAAACATAACGAGGCAGCATGAGATGGATGGGTACGACCTTGGTATAGTCTAGGTCAGCCTACCCTTGCAATAGGTGAGTCCGCCTCCATTAGTTGGCATCGGGGAAAATAATGGGCACTACTAGGGCCGGGCAGCACGTCTTCTAAATTGCATTAGTATTTATTTTGACAGGGGAGGAAAGTTATTAGTGTAGAACCATATGGATGTAACTGGTACAGATAAATTAATAAAGATGAGTAGTGACTTCAAGGGTGACATGAAGTAAGACTAAATGCACCCATTTAGTGTTAAAAACAATATAGCGACGTCCTATTCTTTCTTTTTGTCCAGTTTTATTGATTGAAGGCCATAGGTTACATTGGGCAAACCAAAGAACATGACGGTAAATTGTATAATATTCATTTTTAAGATAAGATGGGATCAAGGGCCGATATTGAATTTGTAATATTTCTTTAGGAACATCCTTTGAAACTTAAACATAGTATTTGTGCGCAACAGCCATTCATGTCCCTACTTTACACAATTGATATATCTCTCGGAGGTTTTGATCTACTAAGTGCGTTCTATTTTTACTCTCAGTTGGTATTGCAATGACCACTTTGTGATGTCTGAGTATGCACTTAAAGGACCACAGCGAGTTTACTATTATGTAAGGATTTATGCGCACATGACGCTATGTAATAACAGTGCTTTGATTCAGGCATTTCAGTCACTGGTTTGCTTCAAGTACCGGTACTTAAAGAGGTTACACTCCTTTTTTCTGATGCTCATAGTCGGTAGTAAATTACTCGCACAACAATCAAAGTCCTTATCTTATGTAAGTATTGTTTCGAAGGACACCACGCCCAAATTGTTACAAGAGGATCGCTATGTAGGATCTAACATTACAGCCGGAGGGAAATCAGTAAGACGTCTGTTTCACGGTAACTTTTATAGTTGCAAATGTTATCATTGCTTCCATAAATGACAGTTTTGCAAGGTTAGCAGATATGAATATATTAAACACCCTAATAAGGTCCCTTGTGAATCCAGATTCTAATCAGTGTGAAGTCTATTGTGGTGCCAGTGGTTACAATCAGCTTCTATTTTTATTAAAATTTTGTCGAGCCTAAAGGTTGGTGTCGCATAAAAGAACAGAAAAACATGAAATTAAAACTGGTGGTAGTAATTAGTTTCAGTATCAATTGATTATTAATAATAACTCCTGCAGAGGTAGTAGTAGGTTATCTGTCTCCCTCTATCCCTATTTCCACTTTAAAACCTCCAAAATAATGAATCCCCATAATTATTAGACAATCAGCCTCGTAGTAATAGAATGAACTAGGATAGGATTTATCATGTCTTGCTTTCATCATGAGCTTTCTTCTTCTATCAATGCCACTTGTCGCTGTATATGATCCATCTCCCTCTCTCTCTCTCTCTCTCTCTCTCTCTCTCTCTCTCTCTCTCTCTCTCTCTCTCTCTCTCTCTCTCTCTCTTTGTTTCCCCCTCTCTGTATAGAGGAAAATCCTCGACTGTTTTCACGATTCTTACTGATTAACATTAGCTATTGGTGGCAGACCTAGGTAAAGGTAACTGATGTTCCAGCGTTATCGTATCATACTTATTATTAATATATTTGCACAGAATCACTGGCTGAACTGATTGTAAACAGGAGCTTTACGTTAGACAAAGTCGATGTCCTCACTCTGCTAGTCAAATTCTTGGCCCATTGGCGCGGTTCCGAGCCATCTAATTCATTCGCAACGAAGTACATTACTCGTTCGGACTGACAGAGCCGAGACCAAACACAATAGTTATAATAGCTAGCAGATTCGGGATAAATTAGCTGAACGCATCTACACTAGACTTTCTGTCGATTCTGATCAAACTCAAACCTCATTGCCATGGGGCCTGAAATGGCGGGATATTTAGCCCGGTGATGTATGCTGGGATAAGGAATCAGGACTCACCTGGTGATTTGATTAAAAGGATTTTTGAAAACCGAGAAACAAATATATGTTTAACTTAGTGGAACTCATGGTAAATCGAGTGGAATTCATTTCTACATATTGAACTCGATCTCTTCCAAATAACGTCACCGATTCGAGAGGCGATTCAAACGTGAGCTTCCTCGTTATTTTTTTTTCTTCACAAAATTAGTAAGTTTGTGGGAGTTTTTTTCTGCCCGATATCATGCAGTTTGGGCCACTGTCTGATAAATCAAGGGTAGAGATCAGACACATGCAGAGTCGCGGTTATCGATGGCAAATAGCCACATATTTCTATTAATAGAAATCTGTGTAGATAGCCAATCAGATGTGAAGCTAATTATACCGCAGCCTGGTCTCAGTGATCTGTGAGACTCGCGATTTATCTCCTCAGTCTCACCCGGGGTTCCCAAGGAGCCCGGCCTGCTGCAATGCTGCACCTGATTTAACTTAGTGGAACTCATGGTAAATCGAGTGGAATTCATTTCTACATATTGAACTCGATCTCTTCCAAATAACGTCACCGATTCGAGAGGCGATTCAAACGTGAGCTTCCTCGTTATTTTTTTTTCTTCACAAAATTAGTAAGTTTGTGGGAGTTTTTTTCTTTCATCAAAATCTACCTTTAAAATATCATATAACTAGCTGGGAACCCACGAAATTCGTGGGGACTGTAGGATGGACAAAACTAAAGTATTACACTTACATTTAAACTGTGCTGAACTCAAAATTGAGTATCTTCAGGATCTATAACTTTAGGAACTTAATATATTTGCTTGAAGAGGTTGCATCAAATTAAAGTAGGCTCAGTAATTTATAATCAGGATTAATAATTAATCAAGCGTTCTAAGAAAACGGTGCACTGTGTGCATTAAAATTTGCGCACGCACTTAGAAAATATAAAGAATCAATATTTATAGCACTTTCAATATGTTTGTTTTTCAAGGAATATGACTATGAGGAAGCAGTAATTGTGTCTGTTCGTTCTTTTAAAATACATTTTTAGTTTTATTAATTCGTTAATTTGCGTTAAAACTTGATTAGGCGTTTGATGTTATTAGGGCGACCACAGGGTGAAAGCCGAAAGCTGATGAGCGCCGATCAGAATAAGTATTCCCCTATAAAAATTAACTAGCCCCACAGAGTCACCGCTCCTTGTGGGCGCTGATAAGTGGGCTTCGGCAGCCTCGGCTTTATAAGAATGGAGAAACCATTCTTATCGACCCTGAAAACATGAGTCGTCATCAAATGTGTGACGTCACGGGATGGACTAGGGCGATTTTTTAAATGGACATAGCGGAGCGTGGGCTTCACATAGAACAAAACCAATTAGATTTTTGTAATCAGCGTAAAAAAATCAAGGGGACTTCAGTACAGAATTTGATTTTGAACTAATATTAAAAAACAATGTCTTGTCGGCATTTAATTTTCATTTTTTAAAATTTTAATTAACTTTAATCTCATAAATAATTTGTTACTGCATGTATTTGTATTGTAGCTTCGCACTAGTTTTCAGACGATGCAGTAGGCTAATTTTGCCTAGCCGCCACACGTCATAATCGGCGTCTAGGCGTCTACCCTGTGGGGTTCACACCAAGCTGATCGGCGCGGATTTCAAGTTCCCTAAAGCGTCGATAAATTCAAGCGTCACTCTGTAGCCGGCCTTAGACTCTAAAATTATCTGGCCTATTTGTAATTTTACTGTAAAAATTGGGATTTTAGGGTGGAACGGTTTGGATTTGATCGCATGTCTAAGTTTGAGACAAAGACAATTATATATACATAGATATCGATTTCTTCAATCATTCAGAATATTTCTTTAAAGTATAACCAAGAGCGTACTCGTCGTCAGGATAGCCATTCCCTTCTCTTCGATTTCTCCTCCTCTCCGTCCTGTCCCTCGCCGTTCTCCTAGATCTACTCCGTGTTTAATTTAAATAAGCACAAAAACCAACCACTGACTGCCTGAGTGGATAAACCGCTAACATGACGCCTGCGCTGATCAAACGTGACAAACGTATTATTTCTGGGTGTTTTGGAAGCTTGTCCTAACGTGCTATATGAGAATCCAGATTTAAGCTGTTGATTTAAGCTCAAGACAAAGTCTATGAGACCAGCATAATCCAGGTGGTCTAAGATTGTATTGCAAAAGTTTGTTTGATGAGACGACCTGGGTGGCATGAATCCCTTGCTTCATTGTAAGGGCATGTGTGAACAATGCGAAAACTTATCTTATGAGCACGCCCTTTCGAGCATGTCTCCCCGCATGTCTGTCTGTCTGTCTGTCTGCATGTCAGTCTAAATCTAATATGTCTGTCCGTCTGTTTGTTTGTAGCTCTGCCTCATACCCTCTGTTTTTAATTGTTGTCTCTTTGCTTTTTTCCAGTCCGTATCCCATTACCCGAATATCATTATGTGAAATTTAAGTCAATAAAACATTTTTTAATTGAAATTATGATCACAGAGAGAGAGAATTACATGGAGGGTTGTTTGGGAGTGGTTGAATCAATTAAGTAGGATGATACATTAGGTATAAAAGTATACTTGTTGAAATCATTAAAGTACTAATTAACAGAATAAAGGCGATCACATGAAATGGTAGATATGAGGATACGTAAAGCCATTAACAATTCTTTGACGTTTAAAGGAGGGGGGAGAGAAAGAGAGAGAGAGAGAGAGAGAGAGAGAGAGAGAGAGAGAGAGAGAGATGGGGAGCAATAAATATTACACGCCTGAAAAATGTGATGAGTTTAGTTAAACAAAGATTGTAATTAATAGCGTTTCACATGATGAACTGAGGGATCACTGACTTTCTAGAAAAAGGCTAAGATTCAGATTGGATTGTGCAATTTGGTCATCTATCTAATAAACTAGACGTGGAAAAAATTCGCACTTTTAAAAGAAAAGTCAAGGTTATATTGTGTGCAATTTGACCCACTGTCTAATTAATTAGACGTAAATACAAAAAGGGCACATTTTAAAGCGTAAAGCTAGAGCCCGATATCATGCAGTTTGGGCCACTGTCTGATAAATCAAGGGTAGAGATCAGACACATGCAGAGTCGCGGTTATCGATGGCAAATAGCCACATATTTCTATTAATAGAAATCTGTGTAGATAGCCAATCAGATGTGAAGCTAATTATACCGCAGCCTGGTCTCAGTGATCTGTGAGACTCGCGATTTATCTCCTCAGTCTCACCCGGGGTTCCCAAGGAGCCCGGCCTGCTGCTAATGCGGCACCTGATTGTGAGGGGCTGTCTGATCACGGGAGGGGCAGACTAAAGCCAGACCCTCAGCAAGTCAGCCCAGTGGGTCATTCTGTCCCTCGTCTGTCTTATATCATTAAAGCTGTGATAGATGCAAGCGCAACCTGCTGCATGGTTCGTGCCTAAAGAAGCTCATTACTTTGTAGTCTATCAACTGGTGTTGTGGCGCAGTAACTGTTAGGGTCAGGTAAATGAAGAAACCGCACCCTAAGAGGTATCAAGAAAATTTATTAAATATATAAAGTAAATACAAAATAAGATAATAGTGATGACGGTGATGATGATGATGATGATGATGATGATGATGATGATGATGATGATGATGATGATGATGATGATGACGACGTAGATAACGATAATAATATAGTACATGAAGTAAATGAGACACGTTTAACTACAACAGCTACAACAACAACAACAACTAATTTTAAAAAGAAGAAGGAAGAGGAAGGGAAGGAGGAGGAGAATAAGAAGGAAAAGAAGACTAAGAAGAAGAAAAAGAGGAAAAAGAAAAAGAAGAAGAAGAAGAAGAAGAAGAAGAAGAAGAAGAAGAAGAAGAAGAAGAAGAAGAAGAAGAAGAAGAAGAAGAAG
>RQTK01000352.1:252228-264848 GCA_003991915.1 Elysia chlorotica | reverse complement strand
TAGATAGATAGATAGATAGATAGATAGATAGATAGATAGATAGATAGATAGATAGATAGATAGATAGATAGATAGATAGATAGATGCCGAATTAGAGGTTATGGTAGAAATGTAAGTTTATTATTCAATGAAAGGCGTGTTTGAAATTAAGTATAAGTACAGTGAAAGAGTGAGAGAGAGAGAGAGAGAGAGAGAGAGAGAGAGAGAGAGAGAGACAGAGAGACAGAGACAGACAAAGACAGACAGAAAGAAACAGAGACATAGAGACAAACAGACAAAGACAGACAGAAAGAAACAGAGACATAGAGGCAAACAGAGACACACACATACAAACAGACAGAGACAGGGAGAGAGAGACAGGCAGACAGAGACAGTGAGAGACAGAAACAGAACCAAAGACAGAGAGAGAGAGAGAGAGAGAGAGAGAGAGAGAGAGAGAGAGAGAGAGAGAGAGAGAGAGAGGCAGACAGAGACACGGCAGACAAGAGAGGGGAGATTGAGAGGCGGAGATGGAGTTTGTACAAATTGGACAAAACAAGCAAATGGGTGAGGGACATGGCTGTTCTGTGACAGACAAATGGCACACAGTCATGTTCTCTTGCAAGCCAGGTCATAGATGTAAGTGACATAACAAGTTAGGGACCCCTCTCCCCAAGCATTTCCACTGCCTTTTACATCTCAAATTACACTATGTACGCACAGCCAGTCTTGTAGATTGAATACTACCCGATTCGCATCTGATTTGAACTCCTCTGTTTAAAAGGGGGAGAAAAACTATGTCAGCTCGAGTAAACTGTTGTGTGTTCTGCGTTTTCGCCTGGAAAGCTGGGGTGACGCGAAGTTGTTGAGTCGGGGAGAGAATGATGTTCACACAGTATTGAAAGCGGGGGCGTGAGGTGGAGTTGCCTTCCAGACAAGAAGGTGAGCAGGGACTGAGGCGGAAAAAAAACGCCAAAAACAACCCGTGAGGTATATCTACACCTTTGCTGAACAAGGGAGGAGGGCGGAGGTTATGTTTTGGTCGGTCAGTCGAGCCGCCATTTTGGTGTTTTGCTGGCATCAGCATTTTAGTGAGCCCAGTGGCGGTTTCTGGCTACCGTAGTATATTAGAGTAGATGTACCGGCTTCAGGCTGGTTCAAGGGAACAGAGTGCGATCTACTGGCTGAATGAAGGGCAGCACCACACGTGACAGGGTGGGGAGGGAGACGGCAAACCAGCGCTCGCGTGACTGTGCACAGTAGTCTAGCCAGCGCCAAGAGGACTCCGACTGTCAGTGTCGACCTGCCTGTTCACGGTAAACAAGCCGCGCTGCATCCCCGTGCGTTATTGTTGTGCTGTGGTGATGCGCTCAGACCTGGGCCGACTCCGCTATCACGGAATGTGAGTGTCGCACCTAACGTCACCTGTCTGGTTTTCATTACGTGAATCCCGGCATGCTTCGGATTCACGGTCAGTTTATTTTTAACTCGTTTTTTTTTTCTCTCCTCTTTTCATACACGCATAGGATAGGGTGTAAATGAATAACAGGCAAAGTAACATAAAATTATCCGTAATATTTTCCTTGTGTAAAAAGTTCAAATATAATACGTTTAAATAATAATAATAATGTTTAGTTTACGTGTCGTGCGATAGACCATTTTGTTATATAAACTTAAAAGTAAAAAATACAGCATATTTTTTCCAGTGAAACTCAGATCTATGTATTTGAATAATAATCCTACTATCTGAAAAATGACTATGCATCTTGTTGGCTCTCACTCTTTGTAACTAATATTTAAAACTAGGTATATTTTGTTCTATGACAAAAATTGTTAGCAGCATATGAAGAATAAGCTCTCTCGCAAGATATTTTACTTAGGTGAAGTGAAGTATAGTTAAAATCAGTTTTATCTATCGTGGCCTGTGGAATAATTATCGCTGATTCAATAAGTGAGTTGTGTAAAAACAAGACAATAAAACTATTATCGTAACTCGAGATAGCCTAATTAACATTTTCGATGGCTATTGGTATTTTATACCAGTCGAAACAGCTGCCGTTCTATTATTTCTAAAATTTCAACCGAGCAAGCCATAAGAAATACGCTATAGCAACATGAAAAATACGGTCAGTGAATGCGATGTTTGATTGACAAAATACAGTGCTAACTTGTGAACCCTGATAAACTTTAACAGCCGAAAAAATTATTTTCAATAAAGTTATCTGGATAATACGCGCCACAATACAGTGTAACCTTTTTCACTGAGATGGGGAAAATGATTCTGAACTAGCATTTAATATGAACAGATTTTCTTTCGTCTCAATAAAAAAACACCATACTAGGTTAATTAATTTTTGATACAATACAATCCGGACAATGTCATTTTAACCGTAATAGCTTAGGGATAGTATTAGTAGTGAAATTTCTCGTCTAGGAATAATTGTATTTTAACCAATAGTAAGAACGGGCGGGGGTGTAGAAAGGGAGTCGGGCGCAAGATCGACGATTATAATTAATATAATGGTTGAGTTTTCAACAGTTTTCCGTTATATTAAAACTGACATAAATAACTTTCAACAGACAAAAGGCCAAAGTAAACCAGGGGCATGCAATGCTCTTAAAAGTCAGAATGGAAAAACAGTTCACTTAAAAGCGTAAGGATCAGTACTACATTACTACTGTGATGTTAGTTAATACAAGGGCTGGATACACTTACATGAAAAGAAGGGTCGGGGGAGGCGGTGATGACATTTAAAAATAGTCAAGGGTAGGAGAGAAGTTACCACATCAAAAAATTGTATAAGTAGACCTAAAATAGTCTGATACAGGATAATTCGCATAACAATGTTGACGAAGAAAAAAATAACATATTTTATTTATATAATACAAAAAGAAATACATTTTATATGGTCGTGGGTCAAATTTCCAATATATATTTAACCCCTTCGTGGCATACCGCGTACGACGTACGTTCGATTTTTCGTGACAAGATGCCTGGCCCACGTACATTTCGCCATTCCCCATGACGCTTAGACGTACGGGGTACGTCATGTTTTTGACTGCGTCAAAGAAGCACTGAATGCAAAGCAATTAGAAAACCGACCGCATGGTTGAATTTAGCGATGTTGAAAATGTTTGAATCATACCACTTTCAATTTTCGAGAGTGAATTTTGTGTTTGTTCCTACCTTCTTTCTTTTTCATTCCCTTCAAGAAATTCAAACTGCAAGTCACGATCGAGCCTTCAGCTATTTTTTCTTCACATTTTTTTTGTTTATTTTTAAATTATTTTTCCTATCCTTCCTTTTCTCGATCATCTTGATTTTATACACCATTGGAGAGAAAATTGTATTAGCCTGTCAAGCGTTACTAGTACCAACTATACTTTTACCAAAATGCCTCCATCATGGGTAAGCAGAATAAGGCCCGTCATGGCGATTGAAAATACCTTCGTGCTAGTTTGACCCTAACGCGTGTGCTGTGCTGATCAACGGGAGGCTGTCTAGTGCCGCGTCGTGAAAGGGTTAAGATCTTAAGGATTGGGAGTCTCAGTATCTCTCTCTCTCTCTCTCTCTTGCTCTTTCTCTCTCCATATCTCTTTCTCTAACCACACTTCCCTCTCCTCCACTCTTCATCTTTCTCCTATTCGCTCTCTATCTATTACTTCTTTCATCGTCATCTCTCCATTAATTTCTCTTCTTCAACTATCTTTGAACCCAACCCATTTCTTCCTCTCGTTTCCTCATAGTTTTTTGCTCTTACTTGCCCTCGATGGAAACGAACATAAACATGCCGGATCTATGTCTTAAGTCATATAAAACCATGAAGGGAATTCGTGAGCAGGGACTTGCACAGACATGCTTATAATTATAGATGTTGAGTACAAAGGTAACATGCGGATGTATTGAAAGGTACGGAAAACAATATAAAGTTTCTTTGCGTAATTTACAATACAGCCAACTAAACCGACAAAATGATTATTTTGACATTTTGATTAAAAGTAATGATAAATTACGGAAAGTAAGCTGTAGGTGAAGTGAATTTAGTATAACGTTATCTAAATAGAAAGGACATTGTCTAAGATATGTTTGTAAATTCACCTAAAAAAAAAAAAGCTTTAGGTTCAAAATACACATGGCACCAGAACAAACATTTCCTTCATCAGCTCTCACAATCTAACCTTTGGAAAGGAATACACATGACTTTTGATAAAACAAAACTAATTGCCGTGTCAATTTTGGTTACACAGAGCAAAGTCTGGACCTCGTCTCCCTCTTGAGCTTGTTTACTTTGGTGAATTATACCTACCTAGTGCCACCCTCTCTAATGTAAATGCGCATGACGCAATCTTTTGATAATTGAACAAAAAATTTAGCCATCGTTGAAACAATACGGCTGGGATCTTTCTCCGTTCTGATGTAAAACTGAATGAAAGTAGAACGAAAAGCCAGAAATCAATGTGACATGTCTTATGTAAATCCGAGAGACTGCTTACTCACGCAAACCATACTCAGAAGCAGGTGACATGGTTTTAAAAACGCCATGCTATTCGTTTAACAGTCCCACTGATCGCAAAGGCTATTCAAATAAACTTTTCAAAAAGACAAATACATACATTTTAATACAATGCATACAACAAATGTTAAAGTGCTAAACGGGTTTTTATTTTTAAGACGGTAAAGAGTCGCTTGGCAAGAAGATATACTAATTATGATTTTGAGAGCGCACTTGTGTTTGGATTTTTTTTAAAGAACAAGTAGAGAATAACAGAGTAATGAGAATGGGAGAAATAGAGAGACAGGCAGACAAACAGACAGACAGACAGACAGACAGACAGACAGACAGACAGACATACAGACAGACAGACCGGCAGGCAGGCAGGCAGGCATGCAGACAGACAATCAGACATAAAAAGAACGAGGAAATATGGAGTGATAAATAAAAACCAAAACAGTTTGTCCTAAATAGACAAACCTTTGACGCATTCCAGTGGAAATGGGTGTCAATCTTGCGCACCTTTCGTCCAAATAGCATTCACACAATGAACAGTTTTACATCATTATGTACACTTCAATAGTGTGTCCAGTCCACCTGCGGTGCACTTATGCTTTTACCGCGAAAAGGTTTCCTTCAGCCGCTGAGCCCACACACACAGAACTACGAACGAAAACAGAACGATACATCAAAGAAAATGCTTCTCACAAGACAACTATGAAAGTAATACATTGAAACAGAGCAACTACAAAATGTGCCTTTGACTGCACAAACCTAAGGACAGCAGTCACAGCACTGTAGGCTTTCTAGGTTTTCCTGTCCATCCCCTATGGTTTGATGGTTTGGTCAAACACATACATAATGTACAGGGATGAGAGAAGAATCGCTTGCACTCAAACCATGCCCCATTAGCCAATCTCTTTCGCAGGGTGAAAGTGCTTGCTTTATTTAGATCTGGAGGAGTAAACTGCAAATTTCTAGTGATATATTTTTAGAAGAACACAACAACAAAAAAGACGTAGGCGTTTACGGCTTTGAAGTTTGCCTGTCTGACTCTTCCGTCCAGCCGATCCCATTTAACGACTCCTTGAATCTCCGGATACATCTATAATATTAGGCATCTTAGTATTTCTTTATCTCTAGCTTTCCGATAGTTCTGTTGCGTTGGTCGCTTTATGTCCCTATTCTCTATCTTAATGTTCAAAGTTCTTGAAATGTTTTCGCTCCCACATCAGGTTTTTATTTCCCATTTAACCATCTCACGATTTTCCGTGGCATCTTCATAGAACAGTACATCTTCGAAGTGAAATTAAAAAAAAAAAAACATTTTTAAGGTTTTGAACAACATTGTTGGGTTGCCCCATCAATAGTTTGTCAGAAAAGATAACACCAGTAGCTATATCAGGTAGTAAGTTTATTGACCGATTGAAATTTCAAAATTTCAGGAAGTTTCTCCTTCGCAGAGATTAAGAGATTGCTTCGAATGAAAACAAAATAAAACAGTGAGCGCGTTAACACAACAAACAATGAGGATTAAGACACCCACGCCAGTCAATAAAAGTCAACGCGAAGACAGGCTGGTCTCCTACCTGAATAGAAAGACTGGTCAGTTTGACCTATTAAGTCAGTTCACTTTATAATTAAAAGTTCCGGGGGCCCTGTAGGATCATATATATCAGCACACCTTAACAAATTAATATTAAGCTATCATTGGGGCTTTTAGTTATTGAATTAACTTATTCCTCATCCAAATCGCTTATAATTTTCGTCTTCTGTCAATCTCTACATGTACGTTTTGCACTTTTTGTCGCTCCTGGCCACGTGGGGCTTATCTTGGATTTCAACTCCAAAAATAATAGTGCAGACTTTTCCAAAAAGTAAAATACAACATATTATACTATATAGAGATTGTATTTATTCAAACAGGCTGTTGTGCTAGATAAAACTGAGTGTCTAAGTCGTGCAGTCTGATAAAGGTTTATTTTTCTCATCTTATTTAAACATTATGACCACAGATAAAAAAAGATCATTATATCCATAGCACTTATAACAATAAACATACAATGAACAGGTGTTTATCTTTTTTTTTCCTCGTTAAAAGTTTTTGGCTTTGCCTCGTTTCATTGTAAAAGCTATTTCTTTTGATCGTGATTACTTTAGCAAGAAATCATGCCTTAGTTGGCAAGAATATCGACCTATCACAATTTCCCGGACTTCGAGTGCTTAAAAATCTCATTCGACAGAAGTGCATACTGTGCAGAGGATTAAAAAGTAACGTGGGAATTACCGGTTGGATTGATCAATTACTCCGAGACACAGTGGGGAAAATAAACGGGTCTGTATGAGTAAGACTGGCTGTCACAAACGCGGCTTACTTCCAGTAAATTTTGTGTAATTTGGCAAAATACATTTTTCCCAAACCGAGCATAGAGTTTATTTTTCCATGTTCAATGAAATCAGTTTGACTATTTGAATCAGATGAGATATATATTTGAGAGAGAGAGAGAGAGAGAGAGAGAGAGAGAGAGAGAGAGAGAAGAGAGAGAGAAAAAAGAGAGAGAGGAGGATAGAGAGAGAGAGAGAGAGAGAGAGAGAGAAAGAGAGAGATAGAGAGAGAGGAGAGAAAAAGACAGAGAGAGAGTGTGTGAGAGAGAGAGAGAGAGAGAGAGAGAGAGAGGAAAGAGACACACAAACTGACACACAGTCAAAGATAGTTTTTTTGTCATTATTTGAAGTTAATTCAGGTCGTATTAGAAATCGATTAGATTCTTTAATGTACTTTCATTCACCTCTTCTTTTTTCTCTCTAAACAATTGAGAAGTAAAACTTACACTCTCTCTCTCTCTCTCTCTCTCTCTCTCTCTCTCTCTCTCTCTATCTATCTATCTATCTATCTATCTCTCTTTCTCTCTCGCTATATCACTCTTTTCCACAAACACACACACACACACAAATACTATCTGTCTCTGACTGTCTGTCTGTCTGTCTCTTTCCTCTCTCCCTCTGTCTTTCTCTTTCTGTCGCTGTCTATGTCTCTGTCTCTGTCTGTCTGTGTGTCTCTCTCTATCTCTCTCTTTCTTTCTTTCTTTCTCTCTCTCTCTCTCTCTCTCTCTCTCTCTGATATCTGATTCAAATAGTTAAACTGTTTTGGATGGGATTGGTATCACATTTCTTAAATAAGCAGTCTTGTTTACGTTTCGTTTCGAACTTCAGCAAATGTCTCACTGGGATCAGGTCAATTTTTTGTTGATAATACAGACTTGTGACTTCAGGCTCTATTTAAACCTGTTATTTCCCATTACTAGTATTAGATATCACAACTTGATGTTGTTGCATCCAATTTAGATAAGACATACAATTTAAGTCGTTTGCAAGGTATTGAATAAGAATTATATTTGAGACGGATACCGGTGGTGGAAAGAATTTAAAAACAACAACAACAAAGAAACAAACGAAAAATTGCCGGGTGTACAAAATGTGTTTATATTTGAACATGGTGCCAGAATCCTGTAAGCACCACTATCATCGATATAACAAAATTGGAACCAACAAAAATCCGTTGTTTTTGTCAGAAAGTTGAAGCGAATTTTGTTAGTAAGATGGAACAGCGTACTTAATCTATTTTAGTTCGGCGTGTGTAGCAGCTTTATGGTAAACTGGCAAAAGCCAGGGATAGGTGACTCATTTCGATTATCTTTTATTTAGCTTAGTTTCACTCACTGTCTCTTATAAAACAAAATTATCAAATAATGTCATATAATTATGACATGACCACTTGACTCAGAGGTTCCACGATTTGTTATCAGCGGCTAATAAATTGTATTTTAACATGCCTCATACAAACGGTGAATCACCAAAGCTCGCTAAAGAGGGTCAATCTCAAGTTTTGTCACGCTGTAAAACATAATTCTGTACCAACGGCTTGGTTTGATGTGTGTTAAACGCACTCTTCGTCCGGTCTATAATGGAAAAGGAAGTGCATTTCTGATAAGATAAAGCACACACACAAAAAAATTGGAAAACCACCCAACCGGTTACAGGATCAAAATGATAAAGCAAGCAAAATACGATTCATGTATTAATAAAATAAATTTGGAAGAAGAAAAAAAAACAATTGTAACAACAACTCCGACAATAATAGTAATAATAATAATAATAATAATAATAAAATAATCATAAAAATAATAAACATAAAAAGAAACAACGAGAGAGACTGCCTAATGGCATAGCCATGTGTCATATAATATTATTCAGCGGATATAAACAGAGGAATTTAACAAACCACGCCTATTTACAAATTAATTTGTCCAATTTCATGCTGCCCGCAACGTTTATCAGGAGTAGGAAAATTGACTTTTTCTTTGGGAAAGTCGGGCCAAGGCGTGGGTGGCTTTTCCTTTATCTTCGTTTACAGAGTTTTTACGTTGCGGAATGCTTATGAAGTGAGAAAAGCGATCGTCCTAAAATGAATACAGTTCATGTAATCGTATTCTTTTGTATTATTAGAATCCATATCAAAACAAAGAAATGAAATAAAAATTGCCGTCTACAGAATGTTGATGTTTAACATAAAGGAATGACGGTTTTCGAAATCGATAATGATGTTAAATATTTAGAGAACGCGTGTGTTTTAGTTGTTGTTTTTTGTTTGTTTTTTTTCTTTTTTGTCTTATGGACGGCAAATTCCACACTAATAAATTAAAAGTTCGAAGGTTAACAATGTTTTTGTTTCCTCTTTTTGAAAGGCTTGAGTCAGAGGTGTTTTTCTTTCGGGTGCCGCGAATTTGCACTGCAAATTAGTGTTCTTAGGGAATAGGGATTTCACAGAAAGTTATCCCACTTTGTTGAAGGATATGAGTCATGTTTAACAAGCAGTGCCATGGTATCATTTTGTAAGCATTTTTTTTTCGCGCTTTGTTCTCTCATGAAGACTAGAACAAGTTGCAACACTTGGCATTATTTTACTCATGCGACTGCTGACGCTATTGCTTGATGAGCTAACTAAAACCAAAAATAGAGCTCATGTCTTCCAAAAAAGTACACAACTGTGAAATTACATTGCTAATTTTTAATCTTTACTTAAGCAAGGCATTAGAAGCTAATAAAAAGTACATGTAGTGATATTATGCTACAAACCACAGGTATTGCGCGGATAAGATAGTAGTACTTTTCACCACTTGGTACCGTGCATCTCCGTCGCAGTCTGAAAACGCACACATATATGCATACATGTATGCGTATACAGACCCATAAATATGCATACACACATACACACACACACAGGATCAGAAATAGATATGTGCAAGAAAGACTTAGTAAGACAGCTCGGGTAGACGCGAACATTCCACCGCCTTTACCTGTTCCCCATGCCTTCTCCGAATGAGTAATTAAAATGAGCAAAAGTAGTGATAATTTTCTGAAGATGCTAATTCTTGGTAATTGCTTATATTTGTTTTGCTTTCAAATAAACTAAATTAAGTTAAAGTTGGAATACAGAATAAAGAGGAATAAGAGAACTGTATTTAGATGGAAAAATATTTCTCCATAATTAATTTTATAGACGTTTGTCTCCAGTTGTCTTCCGCCAAAACACCGATAGACTGACACGCTAAGTCGAGACACTATTTCATCCTTGTCTGCCAAAGCTGCCAATAATAATCCAAAGCGATAATTATTTCTGTGTTTGCCAAGTTCTAAGCGCAGAGCAGTTGTTCTCCTTTTGATGTCTCATTGCTTTTTCCTTAAGACAAGCATAATTATTATATGCATATTAAAGTTTCAAAAGTTTACCCTTTCTAATTCATTCCATAATGCTTTTCCTTCAAAAAAAAGCAAGACAAGAAAGGAATTAAAAAAAAACCCCAAAAAAAAAAACGAAAAAAGAAATAATTAGAGAGAGGAATGCCGAACATTCGGAATTAGCGTGCTTTGGACTTAATGACGATAGTATAATATGACTATTAAATCGTGTGTCGATGAAAAAGATTATCTGTCTTTACCTGACAATCAAATAATCTGGATTATGCAATGAAGCAACGGTATTGTTGTTTGTACAGGCTTACCTCAGATTAATTTTAAATCCGAAAATTCATTGAATTCATTTATTATTTGGCCTCTTTACTTTTTGTGTGTGTGTGGTGTTGTTCCAAAATTATGTATATGCCTGTTGGAAAATACAGGTTATCCCTAAGATCATTACCAATAGAAAGATTATTATTTAAAAAACATAGATCTGGTTTGGAATGTCCCTCAGAATCAGACATAGCGCGTTAAGAATGTTGGCATTGTGGTAGAAAGGCATGGGTTAACGTGCCTATGTCGTGATGACACTAACGATGTCAATCTTGCAGCGTTGAATATTATCGTTTGAAAAATAATCAGATGTTACTTTGTATTTCCATTTACTTTTCCATTTTAAATATACATAACATAAATGTTGCCATTGTGTGTCTACAGAGCGGCGTACTCAAGCATAGTTCAGTGGTGAGCAGCCCACTTCACGAGCGCGGAGTTCAGTGGGTGTAGGCCTAGCAGAACAACAGGTGAGATTCCCGATTCACCAGTCAGCAGCTATAAAGCCAAGAGTCGACAGTCTCCACGCAGCCTAATTCACCACATTATTTTAGCTTCAAAGTTCTTTGGATTTTCGATGAGCAATGATTAGGTTCTTGTGTCCATCACTTTGAACCGTATTCTCTTTTCACATACACAACCGCTGGTCTGCATACCGGTAGGTCTTCTGAGGAAGTTGAAACGATGATCTCTGTAACGGTCCCAATGGCTGAAAAAGATACACCAGGAACCTTCCACAAAAAGGTTTCAGCGGAAAGAAAAGGCAACGTGAGAAATGTGTTGATTTGTGGCGGGTTCGCAAAAGGATATGCAGTGAGGATGTTCTCTTCCGTCCTGCTGCTTCTTGTGTGTGTGGCCGCGGCTCAAGACACAGCTGTTGTGGACAAGACCTTGACTACGAGCGCGAAGAGCGATCTCTGCACATACACGTTGGTCGTGCACGAGTTCGACGCGTCTAAATGTACATCCTACAAACCAGAGTACACTCTGGCGGATGGCGCCGATCGCCAGAGACCTCACGACGACGCGCCATCTACATACGTGTCTTCCGCCGAAAGGAGAAAGAGTCGCCGATCTCGGCCTTCTGATGCAGACCAGCCTGTAGATCGACCAGGCACCAGCGGAGAAGACAGCCCTGAGCTGGGCACCATGCTCAAAGACGTGGAAAACAAACTTTTAGAGGAGATGGTGCGAAATCGCGCGCTCAACTCGACACTATCGCGGCATGAGGCACTTCTTCAGGAAGCGCGTAACACGCTGGAGTCGTACCGCTCCAACTTCACCAGCGTCTTTTACCAGATGATGCAAGTGGAGCGCAAGTTACATAGACAGCGAAGGATCAATCGCTCTCTCAACAAGAAGCTGTCCAATGTCATCCTTGATGTGGTCGAGGTTAACAATGTGATTTCCAAGAAGCTTCCAGCCTCAGGCGCTCCCACCAGCGGAACCTCTTCAGGGAAACAGTTCGCTGTGGAAAGTAGCAGCAGCATACGGGCGTGCCCAGGGATATCCAACATTACAAAACAACACGAAGGTAGGGATACCGTGGTTTTATTGCCTACTTAAAAGGATTAATGAGATTCGATTGTGTTTACAAAATGCATGATTTGAGAATAAGAATAAGATATCATAGTTATCCCCAGTAAATTTCGTCTAAAAATGACACATTTCTCCTTTTCCCTAAATATTTTTTCTCGCTGGAGAATTAACTCGTTTAAATAACAATAAGCGATGTATTGCGGCCTAGAAATGTGCCGATGGCTTTTGTTTTGTTAGACCTCGGAGACTTCCCAAACCTAACATGAAGGTGAAACTGTATATTCGGCTAGATACACCGTACAATTTCACAAAAGCAAAATACTGCCAGACCTCGGCCACTGGGCCAATCTTGCATGCTTGACCAAGTTCAACAGTACTGTCAACCCATAGTACTTCATTCTTTGTTATTTTCTCTTTCGATGCAGTCTCATGACGCATAAATATATGAAGAACGGGAGAGATAGAGAGAGAAGGGGGTGGGGGGGGAGAAAAGAAAAAGAGGAGAGAAAAGAGAAGAGAGAGAGAGAGAGATAATGA